>JALLAR010000015.1:0-17500 GCA_036939335.1 Conticribra guillardii
GTATTCTTGAGTCGATACAATATGTGAAAAAAAACCCAGGACAAGCTTGTCCTGGAGACAAAAAATTGTCTTCTCATAATGATTATCAAAAACATGATTCAATTCTTTATTCACATCCTCTAAAGTCAAAACTTTATTTTAGAGATTTATACTCTTCTAAAAAAAATTAAAATTTTATGCCTAAATTAAAAACCCGAAAAGCAGCCTTAAAACGTTATAAAAAAACAGGTGCAGGCAATTTTTTACGCCGTCATGCATATAAAGGCCACCTTTTAATGAAAAAATCAAATGTTCAAAAACGAAGATTATCGCAACGAGTTTGTGTGACTTCAAGTGATAGTAAACCTATTAAATTAATGTTACCTTATTAAAAATAAGAAATGGTAAGAGTTAAACGAGGGAATGTTGCCCGTAAACGTCGGAAAAAGATTTTACAACTTGCCAAAGGTTATAGAGGTGCTCACTCTCGCCTTTTTAGAGTAGCAAATCAACAAGTAATGAAAGCTTTACGTTATTCATACGTAGGACGAAAGCAAAAAAAACGTGTTTTCCGAAAACTATGGATTAGTCGAATAAATGCTTCTGCAAGAGAAAAAGGTATTTCATATAGTCGATTAATAAATTCTTTTAAAAAATCAAAAATTGATTTAAATCGAAAAATGTTAGCTCAACTAGCTGTTTTAGATTGTTCTACTTTTTATAAATTAATTGAATATACAAAGTCTTCAAATTAAATACTTTATAAGTTTAAACTTATAAAGTATTTTTAGACTTGATTCTAAAAAAATCTTAAAGACATTTACTCTAAATGAATATTGATGATGATTTAGACAAACTTTTAAACAATTTACCATTTTTTATTTATCAACATTTGAATAATCATTCAAATAAAGAGAAATTAATTGAAATTGTTTTAGATTTAGGAAGGCGCCCAGAAGCTCGATTTACTACAGGGCCAGAATATTTATCTCAAAAAATTATTTCATGGCAGGATTTAGATTATATTACTAAACGAATAAGTAAATTTAGTGGGGAAAATCGAGCAGGTATTGAACGAACACTACACCGAATTAGCTGTATTAGAAATAGACAATTTTTAATAAATGGATTAACATGTCGGGTTGGCCGTGCGATTTTCGGTACAATTTCAATTATTAGAGATTTACTTGAATCTGGTAAATCTATTTTAATTTTAGGGAAGCCTGGGGTTGGTAAAACTACAATTATTCGCGAAATTGCACGTGTTCTTTCAGATGAATTAGAAAAACGCGTTATTATTATTGATACTTCTAATGAAATTGCTGGTGATAGTGATGTACCGCATACTGGTATCGGTCGAGCTCGTCGTATGCAAGTTTCAAAAACGGATCTTCAACATAAAATAATGTTAGAAGCCGTTGAAAATCATATGCCTCAAGTAATTGTTATAGATGAAATTGGTACGGAATTAGAAGCCTTAGCTGCTCGAACTATTGCGGAAAAAGGAGTGCAATTAGTTGGGACAACGCACGGAAATTGTTTAGAAAATTTAATTAAAAACCCTTCTTTATCTGATTTAATCGGTGGTATTCAATATGTAACAATAAGTGATGAAGAAGCTAAAAGACGAGGTACGCAAAAAAGTATTTTAGAGCGTAAATCATATCCAGCATTTCAGCTTGCTATTGAAGTTAATGACTTGTCTTCTTGGACAATTCATGAAAATGTTGAAAATTCAGTTGACCTAATTTTACGGGGTAACTTTTATATTTCACAAATTCGTAATTTAAAGAGAAATGAAAAATTAATTATAAAATATAAAAAGTTGCAAAAAGATTTTTTAGTAAAAAATTCAAAGTTTTTAAACAAAGAAATGATTTCTATCCATAACAATTGGTTTCGTGCAAATTATTTAAATACTCTTGGATCATTGAATTTAAAAAATACAACTTTGATTATATACCCCTATTCTCTCTCGAAAAATTTAATCCGAGAAATTTTAGCAAAATTAGGTGACAAAATAATTATCACAACACAAATTAAACAAGCAAATCTTATAATTGGTTTAAAAAAACATCTTAGACAAAATTTCCGATTAAAAAATTTAGCAAATAAACAAAATATCCCGATTTATACTATAAATCAAAGAAGTATTTACCAAGTTATGAGGTTATTACAATTTTTTATTTCTTAATTTTAAATATTGATGGGTTAACTGGTCATGGTTTAATTAATTAAATTTATAAATTTTTTTTTGTTAGATATTACAAAATTTATGTAATAAGTAGATATAGTAAAGATACTAATAGATCTTTTAAATCTTATGCTGTTATTTTATAATCCTGGCATATTTAGATTTTTTCGATAAATTATACCTTTTGCTATATCCATGTGTCGTTTGAACTATATACTATAGAGTATTATTATAATTCTCCTATAGGTTTAATAATCCAACCTAAGAAAGCACCACATAATACTAACAATAACCTACTCGTAAGACTGTTACCGTTTTGTTGACTCTTCTCATTAGCTTGCACACAAACTAGAGAAGCAGTGCTAGCGATTTTTTTTATACGACTAACCTTCTTCTTGAATTCTAATGCAGCTTGCGTAGCATTCCTGCCTTCATCTGCAAAAGCAACTGGCGTCGTAGCCATTGTTGTAAAAACTAGAACTAACCCTATATTACCAACATGTTTAATATACGGTCTAATGTTGATTTTCTTTTCGTCATTACCCCGTGAAATCATTCCTATCGACATAGCATATTTCTCCTTTCTCACATGGTGAGAGATAATTAGATAGAATTATTCTATCATAAACAATAAAAAACGTCACTATTAAGATTCGAACCCAAAATACATCACATCACATCACAAGTTTTGTGATGCAATCGCCACTCACTGATTTTATTACTAATTATCAGTAAACTCAACGAAGCAATAGATATAGTAAAGCTACTAATAGATCTCTTGAATCTTATGCTGCTATTTTACAATCCTGACATATTTAGATTTTTTCAATTAATTATACCTTTTACTATATCCAATATACATTATACTACATTATCCCTAAAATAACAATATTAATATTGTTATTTTAGGGATAATGTAGTATAATGTATATTAAGCCCGGATAGCTCAGTTGGTAGAGCAGTGGATTGAAGATCCTCGTGTCTCCAGTTCGAATCTGGATCTGGGCATTTATTTAAATATCAGAAAAATTATTAAAAAATTTAGTTGGATCAATTTGAAATGATAATTTAATAACTCCTAGGGGGCCATTCCGATGTTTTGCGATTATTAATTCAGCAGGGGTTATTTTTTCATCTTTTTTAATAGATAAATTATAGTAACTTTCTCGATATAACATTAATACTAAATCTGCATCTTGTTCGATAGAGCCACTTTCACGTAAATCAGATAAAACTGGTCGTTTATTAATTCGAGTTTCAACATTTCGACTTAATTGGGATAGTGCAATTATCGGTATTTGAAATTCTTTAGCTATACTTTTAAGGGAACGTGTTATTTGGGAAAGTTCTTGAACACGATTTTCAGATTTTAAATTTGAACTCAAGAGTAATTGTAAGTAATCAATAACAACCAGCCCAATTTTGTTTTGTTCAAATAATATCTTTTTTATTTTAGAACGAATATCTTGAGTTGTAAGATTTGCCTCGTCATCGATAAAAAATGGTAGTCGAGAATAATTTTGAATACTTATTTTTAATTGATGCCAATCCTCTTTATATAAATTTCCAATTTTTAAACGGGTTTGACTTATTCCTGTTTCATTTGATAATAAACGATAAATTAATTGTTCTTTTGACATCTCAAGACTAAAAAATATTACTGGTAATTTATAATTTTTAAGTATATTTTCAGTTATATTTAAAACAAAGGCTGTTTTTCCCATCGAAGGTCGCCCAGCAAGAATTATAAGATCAGATTTTTGAAATCCTTGTGTTAAAGAATCTAAATCAAAAAACCCTGAAGTTAATCCTGGTAATTCAGGTTTTAAAGCTTTTTGCTTTAATTCAGAAAAAATAGCCGAAAATAATTCTGCACTTGTCAATTTTTTTTCATCTATTAATTCATTTGTTAATTGAAATGACTTTTTTTCAAAATCATTTAAAATTTTTTCTAATGGAATATTTGTAATATAAGCAGAATTTATAGCTTCATACCCTAAATTAATTAATAGACGCCGTAAAAATTTATCTTGAATTAATTGAATATATTCTTCTAAATAAACTAAATTTGGAATTTGATTAAGAAGTTCTAATAAAACTTTGGTCCCTCCAATTTTATTTAAACAACCGTTTTCTTTTAAAAAATCATTTACTGAAATAATATTTATGGGAATTTTTTTTCTATACATTTCTGTAATAGCTTTATAAATTTCTTGATGGTTTATAAAGTAAAATGTTTCAACTCTAACAGTTTTTATTGTAATTTCAATTGCTTCATAATTAATTAACAAACAACCTAATATAATTTTTTCTGCTATGAAATTATGGGGTAAAGGGGTATCTGGTATTGAAAAATCGGCTTTATTGTCAAATTTTTTCATATTCTTAAAAATTTGGATTTTGTCTTAATATAGAATTGGAAACCTTGTGTTTTAAACATATATATAGTATAGTATAAATGTGCGTCCTTAGTTCAGTTGGTAGAACGCTAGTCTCCAAAATTAGATGTCGAGGGTTCAAGTCCTTCAGGGCGCGTTTCTCTTTAGTATAAGAGGTATATTTTCAAAATAGAATTTTCGCGATTTAAAATTTCCGTAACTAATAAATTTTTTAAAGATTTAACTTTGGGTATAAAGTAATAGTTTTATTTAAAACTATTAAGTCTTTTTTTAATTAATGAAAGTTAAAATTATATATCTCTATTTTACCAAGAAATAAAAATAATATTATATGCCAAAAAAAATAACCGCATTGATTAAATTAGCATTACCTGCTGGAAAAGCTACTCCAGCTCCTCCTGTAGGGCCAGCTCTAGGTCAACATGGTGTAAACATTGCTGCATTTTGTAAAGAGTATAATGCTCGAACAACTGAAAAGATGGGACTTATTATTCCAGTTGAGATTTCAGTTTATGAAGATCGAAGTTATACTTTTATTCTTAAAACACCGCCTGCATCTGTTTTATTAGCTAATGCTGCAAAAGTTAAAAAAGGATCATCAACACCAAATCGCGTAAATGTAGGATCGGTAACAAAAGTACAGTTAGAAGAGATCGCTAATATTAAATTACCAGATTTAAATACTACTGAAATTAGTAGTGCAATAAGAATTGTGGAAGGAACAGCCCGAAATATGGGTATTACAATCGTAGATTAATATTTAAGTTTATCAGTTTTTAAGAAAGAAATTATATGCGAAAATTATCCCGCCGTCAAAATGAAAACCTTAAAAAAGTTACAAATGTTGTTCATTCAAGTTTAGAAGAAGCAATTAACCTTCTTCAAGAAACAGCGACTGCTAAATTTATTGAATCTGTTGAGTTACATGCTAACTTAAATATTGATCCAAAATATGCCGATCAACAACTTCGTACAACTGTAACGTTACCTCATGGGGTAGGGAAATCTGTACGAATTGCGGTTTTAACAAATGAAGCAAATTTTAATGAAGCAACGGAAGCAGGAGCAGATATTGTTGGTAGTCAAGAATTAATTGATGATATAAGTCAAGGTACTATTAATTTTGATTTATTAATTGCAACACCTGATATGATGCCAAAATTAGCCAAACTTGGGCGAGTTTTAGGTCCAAAAGGATTAATGCCAGCACCAAAATCGGGAACTGTTACTACAACTTTAACAGAAACGTTATCTGATTTCAAAAAAGGTAAATTTGAATATAAAGCAGATAAAACTGGAGTTGTTCATGTAAGTTTTGGAAAAGCAAACTTTTCGAAAAATCAATTAATTGAGAATTTAGTATCATTATACCAATCAATAGAACAAAACCGTCCATCTGGTGTAAAAGGTAAATATTTTAAAAGTTTATTTATTTGTAGTAGTATGGGCCCTTCTATTCAATTAGATTTAAATGTTTTTGATTAAAATTTTTAAATTCAATTGAATAAATAAAAAAATTATATATATATATTAAGGAAAAATTTTTATGTCAGAAAAAATCAATCAAATCGTTGAAGAATTAAAAACATTAACTTTATTAGAAGCGTCAGAATTAGTATCAGCAATTGAAGAAACATTTGGTGTAGATGCATCGGCAAGTGCTGGTGGTGGAATGATGATGGCTGTTGGTACAGCTGCGGTTGAAGAAGTAGAAGAAAAAACAGAATTTACTGTTATGTTAGATGAAGTTCCTGCTGATAAGAAAATTGCAGTATTAAAAGTTGTTAGAAGTTTAACAGGTTTAGGTTTAAAAGAAGCAAAAGAACTTGTAGAATCAGCGCCTAAAATGGTTCAAGAGGGATTAGGTAAAGATGCTGCAGAAGATGCAAAAAAACAAATTGAAGATGCAGGTGGAAAAGTTTCTTTAACATAATAGTATATAATAATGATATCTTATGAAAATATAGGATATCATTATTATAATGGTTTTATAGACGACCTTTATTTATAGAATCAGTTAATGAATTTAAAATTAATTTAATTGATCTTACCGCATCATCATTTCCAGGGATTGGGATATCAACTAAATCAGGATCACAGTTTGTATCTAAAATTGAAATAATAGGGATTCCTAATTTTCGACATTCTAGAATAGCAGTCATTTCACGTTTTTGATCAATAACAATTGCAACATCAGGTATTTTAGTCATATTTTTTACACCATTTAGATGTTTTCGCAATTTCTCTAATTCTTTTAAACGTAATGATGCTTCTTTTTTTGGTAATAAACTAAAAATACCATCAACTTCTTGTTGCTCTAATGTTTTTAAACGTTCAATTCTACTTTTTAATGTAACCCAGTTTGTTAACATTCCCCCTAACCATCTATGATTTACATAATATGAATCACAACGTTTTGCTTCTTGAGCAACTACTGCACTTGCTTGTCTTTTTGTCCCAACAAATAAAAATGTTTTTTCTTCTGAGGCAGCGTTTTTAACATAAGAATTTGCACGTTTTAATAATTGAGCAGTTTGTACTAAATCTAATATATGAATATTATTTCTTTCTGTATAAATATATGGAAACATTTTTGGATTCCATCGATAAGCTTTGTGTCCGAAATGAACACCTGCTTCTAATAATTGGGCTAAGTTAATATCAGCCATAAATTTTTATAACTCCCTAATTAAATAAATACTACTTTATTCTAGTATAGAATAACATTAACAGATTGAAAAGAACTAAGTCCAAGTTTTTATTTTATTTTTTTCTAAATTAATTTTTGTTTTATATTGTAGATTTGAATTAAAACAATTCCCATAACTTTGATAACCTGTTCCAGATGGTATTAAATGTCCGATAATGATATTCTCTTTTAAACCACGTAACCAATCTACACGCCCTTCTATAGCAGCTTTCGTTAATACACGAGTAGTTTCTTGAAAACTAGCAGCGGAAATAAAACTTGGGTTATTTAAGGCAGCTTTTGTAATCCCTAATAATAATGGAACATAATATGCTGGCCGTTTATTGTGAGCTTCAATAATTTGATTAATATATTGAATATGGTATAAATCAACGACTTCACGAGGTAAGAGTGGTGTATGTCCTTCATGAGTTATTAGGACTTTTGTTGTCATTTGTTTAATAATAACTTCTAAATGTTTATTTGCAATTGAAACTCCTTGTGATTCATATACTGATTGAACAGCATTTAATATCAATAATTGAATTTTTTTAAATGTTCTGTAGCTTGCTTCATAGTTATTTGTTAAACGATAAGAAATAGCAAACGTTTCTTTTTTAGAAAAAAACTGTTTTTTTATTCCATAATAATTAAAGTAAATTTTTAATAAATTATGTGGATTAATTTTATCATTTTCTTTTATCGTTGTTCCTAGTTTTCTAAATTCAAAACTTGAATCAATACTAGTTTTTTGAATTAATAAACTGTTCTTTTGATTTGTTGCTAAATGTTTATTTACTGGTTTCTTTTTTCGTGCTTCTAATAATTCTTCGATTCTTGGCAAACCTTGAACAATATCTCCTGTGATTTCTTTTTCAAAATTTAATAATCCAATTATTTCACCTTTTTCAATAAATTCACCATTTTTACAGTAAACATTATTTACTTCTTGCTCAAAATAATCTTCAGTTATTGAATGGATTCCGATTGATTTATTAAATGGATATTTTAAAAATTTTAAACCTGTTAAACTATTATTATTTAGAGTACCTTTTTTGACTTTATTAGGTATTAATTCTGAACTTTTTAATAATAATGGTAAACATTGTTTAATCTTTAGTTGCGTATTTTTAATCGTAAGATTATTTATTTTTTCTTTATTTTTTGAGAAATCTTGTTCGTCTTTTGATAATGCAAAATTATTTAAAAATAATGGTATTGCAGAGCTATAAAATTTACCATTTTTCTTAATAAACATTTTTGAAAATTTAACTTTAAATCCATACGATTTTTTACTTGGATCTAGGCGTTCTACTAAAGATCGTTTTGTAATATCATAATAGTTTAAAAAAATATTGGCTTTAGTATTAAAAATATTATTATTTGATGAAATAAATTTATATTGTAAATCAAGTTTTTCTCTTGAGTCATCAATTTTACAATTTGGGAAAAAATAAGGACGTCCTTTTTGTATAGTTAAGAATTTTGTATTATCTATTAAAACTTTTCCAGTTTGATTTACATTAATTTTATCAATTATTAATTCATTAACTGTTTTATTATTTCCTTCTTCTTTTTTAACTGTTATACAATCATGATTAGATATTAAAAAAATCTGTTTTTTATTTGAACATTTTGATTTAAATTTAACGATTTCTAAAGAATTAGTTATAAGTGATTCGAGATAACCTAAAGTGGTATAAGCGTCAATAAATTGAGTTGGTTCAACTAGTAAACATGATTGTAAATTTGTATATTTTAAATGCGCTGGTATATAATGGTTTAAAACCAGTTTTTCAGAGATTTGAAGGTTTAAACGCTTATTTTTAAAAGAATTACTAATATTAAGTGTAATATTCTTTTGAGATGCATTTTTTGATTTTAAATTTACAATTTCAGAAATCAAATCTAAGCTATTTGCTGTTTTAATTTTTTGATTTGTTTTATATAAATAATTAATTTTATTAGTTATTTTAAACATTGATTCAGAACCAGAATTAATTCCAAAAATTGGTTTTAAATCTTTTTCTTTAGGTATTTCATAAATATCAAAAGGACGAATTAGTAATTGATTACTAGATTTATTTGTTATATGTTCACATAATGAGGGTTGAGTTATTTCAATATTATCAAAAATAATTTCACCGGGATAATAAACATGTTTATCTAAATGTTGAAATTGCTTACCTTGATAAACAAATCCTGCTTTAATGGCAATTTCTTCAATAATATTATTTTTTTGAGAAACATTTATAATCCCTGCAGTTTTTGATATGATATTTGGGATAATTTCAAAATTTTTTGATATATAGTTTCCATTCTCAACTAGTAAAATATTTTTATCACAATTTAATTTATAATTTTCTTCCGAGAGCCAAATTAAAGAATTATGCGAAATTTTCTTTTTTAATTTTAATTTTAAAAAGATACTTTCCATCTCTTGATAATTTAAAAAATTTTGATAAAAAATAAATCCACTTTTATCAGTTTTACTTTCTAAATTTTTTAAATAGTATTGGTAATGATTTTTACTAATTTTATCGTACTCTTCTTTACTTATTTCATAAGGTATATGATAAGAAATTAAAGTATCAAGGATATCTCGTTTTTGCTTAATACGTTGATCATAGTATGTTATTCCACCTGTTAAAGTTTTAAAATTATTATTAAAAGAAGTTGCAAAATGTTTAAATTTTTTGCATTGTTTCCAATTTTTCGAATTTGCATCGTTTAAAGCGATCAAATATTTAAAATCCCTACAATTAAGTAAATAATTTTTATTTGTTTTTGGGTTAACAATTTTTTGAACACACGCTTTTTCTAAGAAATAACTATTATTTGTAATTTGAACAATTTGATCTAATAAGTTAGTTTTTTGATTTAAAATCTTAACATAACCTGAATAGTCATTTATTAATTTTGTTCTAAAAATATAACTATTTTTATTAATTTTATGATCTGTATAAAAATTTAAAAAAGAATGACTTGGTGTTTGGTAAACTTGACCAGATAAAATCCATAATAACCGATTTTGGGTAATTAAATTCATTGTTGTTTTCAACTTAGGAATATAAATTTCCCCAGATGTATCACTTAAAATGGGCTTTCTCTCTGTTAAAGTTTGTTTTTCTGTACTTATTAACTCACCTATAATTGCAGATTTTTTAATATATTGATTACTTTTTACAAATAACATCGTATTTCGTAATAATTCCATTTGAATTATTTCTTCACCCTGTTGTTCGGGAATTAATATTAAAGAACCAGAATTTTTAGTTAGTAAAACATCGTCCCCACGATTTGTACGTAATATGATTGTTTTTAAAATTTTTGAAAATTTAATAATACCATCTACAGGACTAATAACTTGTTGTCTTGCTTCAGAAGTAAAAATCCCTCCTGTATGAAAAGTTCTCATCGTTAATTGTGTCCCTGGTTCACCGATGGATTGTCCAGCAAGAATACCTACAGCTTCCCCTAAATCAACTAAATTTTGATTTGATAAATCCCAACCATAACACATTTGACAAATTGAATGGTATAAACTACATGTTAATGGTGATCGAATATGAAAATTTGAAACTTGTTTTTGCTTAAATATTTCTAGTAATCTTAATGTTATTTGTGTAGTAGCTGGGGCAATTAGTTTTTGAGTTTCTGGATCATAAACAGGTTTTAGTAATATCCGCCCTATAATTTGTTCATTTTGTAGTTTATTTTGAGCATCAATTATAAATGAGGCTGAGGTTAGACAATCTTTTTCTCTTATTATAATATCTTGAGCAATATCAATTAAACGACGTGTTAAATAACCAGAGTTTGCTGTTTTTAATGCTGTATCAACAATACCTTTACGAGCACCATAACCTGACATTAAATAATCAGTTATGGTTAATCCTTCCCGAAAATTCTTTTTAATCGGTACTCGCATAATCTCACCACTAGGATCAGCCATAAGTCCCCTCATACCTACTAGTTGACGAACTTGTGATAAGTTACCCCTAGCCCCTGAAAATGCCATTATATAAACTGAATTTAAAGGGTCATACGTTTTAAAGTAAGAAACAACATTATCTTTTAATGATTCACTGGCTATACTCCAAGTATCAATAATTTTTTGGAAACGTTCTACATCTGTAATTTTTCCTTTTAAACATATTTTCTCAGCATTTAATATATCTTGATTAGCCTTTTCTAGCATTTCATTTTTTGTTGCTGGAACTTTTAAATCTTCAATACTAATAGAGATACCGGCTTGAGTTGCATATTTAAAGCCTAGGTATTTTAATTCATCCGCCAATAAAGAAGCTTGCATAGAATCGTATTTTGAAAAACTCCATGCTAATAATTCTTTTAATTGTTTTTTATTAATAAGTGTATTTTGATAAATATAATCTTTCATAATTCTTTTATTCAATTGGATTTTAGAAATTCAAATATTTTCAATTTTTATAGTTTAATATTTAAGGTTTTTTGAATTGTATAATTTAAAAGAACACGACCAGTTGTAGTTTGTAAATATTGAACAATAGTTTCATCATTTTTATTTTTACGGATTTGAATATTTTCATAATATTCAATGTAACTTTGATCTTTTAATTTAATTTTTTTTATAAAGTTAGAAGGTTTAGAAATCTTACTTTTATATCGAACCCAAATTGAGGTATGAATTTCAATTTGATCTTGATTATAAGCTAAGATAACATCGTTTAAATCTGAAAAATAATGGTTTGAACCTAATAAACCCTGAATATTATTTACAGTTAAATAATAGCAACCTAAAACCATATCCTGACTTGGCATAATGATAGGTTCACCATTTGCAGGGGATAAAAAATTATAAGGGGCTAGCATTAACATATAACATTCTGCTTGAGCTTCTAATGAAAGAGGAACATGAACGGCCATTTGATCACCATCAAAATCTGCATTAAATGCTGAACAAACTAAAGGATGAAGTTTAATAGCGCGTCCTTGAACGATAATAGGCTCAAAAGCTTGGATACCTAATCTATGTAATGTTGGTGCTCGGTTTAAGAAAATAGGGTGATTTGCTAATACCTTTTCAAGTACAGGATCTATAATTGGTTCGTTTTGTTGAAGTAAATTTTTTGCAACTTTCATATTACTTGCTAACCCTTGGTTAATTAATTCCCGGATTATAAATGGTTGAAATAATTCAATTGCCATTTCATAAGGTAAGCCACATTGATTTAATTTTAAACTGGGACCAACTACGATTACAGAGCGTCCTGAATAATCTACTCGTTTTCCAAGTAGATTCTGACGGAAACGTCCGTGTTTCCCTTTTATAATGTCTGATAATGATTTTAATGGTCGATTATTCGCACTTAAAGCGATTTTCCCCCGTTTTCCATTATCAATTAAGGTATCGACTGCTTCTTGCAACATTCGTTTTTCATTTCTAATTATTAGCTGAGGAGCATCAATTTCTAATAATCTAAGAAGACGGTTATTACGTGTAATTATTCTTCGATATAATTCATTTAAATCAGATGTTGCAAAACGTCCACCTTCTAATTGAATCATGGGGCGTAATGCTGGTGGAATAACAGGTAATATTGTTATAATC
The DNA here is from genome assembly GCA_036939335.1 of Conticribra guillardii. Taxonomy (NCBI): domain Eukaryota; phylum Bacillariophyta; class Thalassiosirophyceae; order Thalassiosirales; family Thalassiosiraceae; genus Conticribra; species Conticribra guillardii. Next base: position 12,855 of record JALLAR010000015.1, read on the forward strand.
ATCCATGCTGGATTTGCACCTGTAGTTAATAAATTTTCTAAAATACGTATACGTTTAATTGATTGATCTCTTAATTTATAAATACGTTGGTATTCCCATTTTCTAGACCAATGTGAAAAATTATAAAACGGTTGTTCTTTATGTAGCACTTTACTACATAACATGATAAAATTTCGTGTTTTACTAATTTCTTGATCTAGATTCAATTTCTCCAATTCATGTTTAATTAAAACAGCACCAATCAAATAGTTTGGTGTTGATCTTAGTAAATATTTGGGAGTATTTCTACGTCGGTTACGAGATTTAGAATGTGGTTTTAATGGATAACCAGTAAATCCTAATTCACGGCAACGTCGGTATTGCTGTAAATCCCAATGGAGTCCATAAAAAGCTATTTCATCTTCAGCAATAAAATAAGCAAGAGAAGCTAATTTTATTCTTTTTATTCTTTCATCGTATGAATTTACAATATTAGATTTTTTTGCTTTTGATTTTTCTTTAAGAAATTCCTTACAATTTAAAAGAGCTTTTGGACTTCCAAGGTAATTACGACATTCAATATCTGAAGATGGGTATTCAGGTATATCTTTATTATCTTTTTCTTTAGTTTCTCTTGTATCTGCGAATTCTGTCCATCCAGTATCTAATCTCTTTTCACATTGTTCTACTTCAAGTAATAAAGCGATATAATTTGGTCGACTATTTGTATACCAAACGTGTGTAACTGGATAAATTAAATTAATATGTCCCATCCTATGACGACGAACTCTGGATTCTGTTAATTCGACTCCACAACGTTCACAGATTAGACCTTCATATCTAACTCGTTTATATTTTCCACACGCACATTCTAAACTTTTACTTGGTCCAAAAATTCTTTCACAAAATAAACCATCCATTTCAGGTTTAAATGTTCGGTAATTAATTGTTTCTGATTTTTGAACCTCCCCAACGAATTGTCCATTAGGTAACTTTCTATGAGACCATTGCAATATTCTCGTAGGGGAAGCTAATTTTATTTTTATATAATCAAATTCTTTTTCAGATCGTATCATATTAAATTTTTAAAATGAAATATTATTTATATTTGATGTCGGAGAAAATGTTTTTAATAAAGGGTTATATTTTTCAATTAAATTTAATTCAACTTCATAGGATTGATTTGAACTAAATTCATCAATTCTGTAAGTACTCATATCTAACCCAATCGAACGTAATTCTTGTACTAAAACTTTAAATGATTCTGGTACACCAGATGTTGGTATTGGTTGACCTTTAATAATAGAGTTTAAAGTTTCATTTCGTCCTTGCATATCATCAGATTTAATGGTTAATAGTTCTTTTAAAGTGAAAGAGGCACCAAATCCTTCAAGTGCCCATACCTCCATTTCCCCAAATCTTTGACCTCCATGTTGGGCTTTCCCTCCTAAAGGTTGTTGAGTTACTAATGAGTATGGACCTGTAGCTCGAGAATGCATTTTATCATCAACTAAATGAATTAATTTTAACATATATGCATTACCAACAGTAATTGGGTTATCAAATTCTTTACCTGTTCGACCATCAAGAAGTACCATTTTCCCAGGTGAATAAGGATTGAAAAGCCAGGCTTCATCATTTTCAATTGAAGCTTGTCTTAGTTTTTTATTAATTAAAATTCGAGAGACTTCTGTTCCGTACATTTCATCAAATGGTAAAATTTTAAAACGTCGGTTTAATTTATGACCTGCTAATCCTAATAAACATTCATATAGCTGACCTACATTCATTCTTGAAGGAACTCCTAAAGGATTTAGAATAATATCAATTGGTGTTCCATCCGGTAGAAAAGGCATATCTTGTCGCGGTAAAATACGTGAAATGATCCCTTTATTACCGTGACGCCCTGCAATTTTATCACCTACCTGAATTTTTCTTATTTGCGCGATAAAAATTTGAATTTTTTCAAATTTATAGGCTAACTTTGTTCGGCGATTAAATGTTAAGGTTTCTATAACCCTTCCATATTCTCCTTCTGGCATTCTAAAAGACGTATCACGAACGCCTTTTGCTTTGGCGCCAAAAATTGCTCTAAGTAATTTTGATTCTGGTAGTTGTTCTGAGTCATCTTTTGGGACAATTTTCCCTACTAAAATATCTCCTGGTTTTACAAATGTTCCAATTGTAACTATTCCGTCTTCATTTAAATTCTGAACGTCTACAATACTTAAATTAGGTATATTATTCGTTGTTTGTTCAGACATTTCAGCTGTTCTATCAATTTCGATTTCATATCTTTCAATGTGAATAGAAGTAAAAACATCTTCGTAAACCAAACGCTCGTTTATTAAAATTGCATCTTCAAAATTATAGCCTTGCCATGGCATATAAGCTACTAATACATTTTGTCCTAAAGAAAGTTCACTACTTACTATTCCTGGACCATCTGTTAACATTTGACCAGATTTAACTCTTTGACCTTCCCAAACTATCGGACGATGATTAATACAAGTTTCTTGATTTGATCTTTGATATTTTTGTAAATCATACTTATAATGTCGACCTGAATCTTCAAGAATAATAATTTTATCTGCAGTTACTGACTCGATAATTCCTGCTCGTTGTGCATTTATTACCATACCAGAATCTAATGCTATTTGATTTTCTAATCCTGTTCCAACAATCGGCTTTTGTGGCAATAATAATGGAACAGATTGTCGTTGCATATTAGAACCCATCAGTGCTCTATTAGCATCATCGTGTTCAAAAAACGGGATTAAAGATGCTGCTACAGACACAACTTGAATTGGAGAAACCGCAATAAAATCAACTTCAGAAGGTGTTACTGTTAAAAAATCTTGTTTATAACGTATAGGAATTAAATTTTTTGTTAAATAATTTTCTTCATTTGTTGAAATATCAGCAGGAGCAATTTTGTAAAAATCTTCAATATCAGCTGTTAAATAAATTGGGTTTCCAGTTTTAATTACTTTTCCATTAATAACTCTCCAAAAAGGTGTTTCTAAGAAACCTGATGCATTAACTCTTGCACATGTTGTTAGTGAAGCAATTAAACCTACATTTTGTCCTTCAGGAGTTTCGATTGGACAAATCCGCCCATAGTGACTTGGGTGAATATCACGAACAGCAAAACTAATACGATCACGGTCAAATCCTCCAGGTCCGAGTCCACTGATTCGTCGTCTATGTGTTAATGAAGATAATGGATTTGTTTGGTCCATATACTGAGACAATTGACTTGACCCAAAAAACTCTCTAATAGTTGCACCAACAATATTAAAACTAGATAATTGACTTGAATATGTTTTATTTGTTTGACTTCGTAATTTTCGTAATAACCTTTGAAAGCCTATTCTAAATAAGTTTTGTAGTAATTCCCCAACTGAACGAACACGACGATTTTTTAAATGGTCAATATCATCACTAACTCCTTTCGAAGTTGATAATATTATTAGTTGATCGATTATTGCAAAAATATCTTCGTACGTAATGGTAGTAATCCGTTTGGATAAGTTTATATCTAATCGGTTATTTAGTTTCGAACGACCAATTTTTCCTAAACGATAATAAGCTGGATCAAAAATACGAGAAAATTCTGAAATATTTTTGTAATAGTTTTTATTTAAATTAAAACGTAATAATTTGTTTGGCTGATGAATTGAATTTGTTAAAAGGGGTTTATTAAAATAGAAGAATTCAGAATTTTGTAAGTTTTGACATATTTCTAAATCAGTTACTCCCATTTCTTTTAATAAGTGAATAATTGGTTTTTGTGTGACTTTGTCTAATTGAATAATTATTTCATCTTCCTGATTTTTTATAGGATATTTTGAAATATTAATTTTTGTATTCTTTTGAAAGCCAAACCGAATCCACGATCCATATTCAGGGATTAAAGTGGCTGTATATAATTCTTTTTCTTCATATTTTTTCTTATAAATATCTTTTATTAAATGATCATCCTTATATTGAATAATCTTAGATTTTGTTTTTAAATATTTTGTTTTGTTTTTAAATATTGTTACTTGTGATTGATTTCTTTTTTTATCTTTTTCTTTTTTAGTAAAGTTATATTTAAATTTAATAAGTTCTTTAAAACTATTAGTAAAATAAATATTCGATTGTAATTTATTATTATTTATGATTACTTTAATTTTCGGTTTAATATTTAATTTTAAGAAATTAAAATTATTTAATTGATTAAAGTTATCTAAATCTCTAAGTAAAAAAAGTAAGATTTGTTTATTTATATTTAAGCTAAGTAAAGTTTCTGACTTTTGAAATAATTTATCATAGACTTTTTTAATTTGTCTTGATTCTTTTAGAAAAATTTCAGTGCTAGTTGTATTTTCTTTTGCTTTTAAAATTTTATACTTAGTAATTGTTTTACTTAATAAATTAAAAGAATTGATAAGTGAATAAATTAAATCTTTTTCATTTGTTAGCGTAAATTTTTTATTATAAGCTAACCATTTTAAAAAAATTTTAATTCGTTTTCTTTTTGTTGATAAATTTTCTACTTTGAATAAACTTTGATAAACTTTAAAATGTTCAATAAATGAGGCGTTAAAATGTATTTCATCATCTTTTATTTCTTTAAAAGAGTAGCTATTAATTGACTCTCCTTTCCAGTTCCAGTATTCCTC
>JALLAR010000015.1:30000-47500 GCA_036939335.1 Conticribra guillardii
CCAATACCAATTTTAACTTTAAAAATATAAAAATAAGTAAATAATTTAAAATTAATTTTCTTAATTGTTAATATAAATGAAATACCATAATTATTGGATTTAAAACAGACTACTACTAAAAATTTTAAACTAATATATGATGAATTACACAACTGCTCTACCTGATTTTATTGAAATGCAACGAGTAAGTTTTTGTTGGTTTATTGCTCAAGGATTAACTGAAGAATTAAATACTTTTTCGAGAATTTATGACTTTAGTCAAAATACCGAATATGTTTTATTTGGACAAGAATATAGTTTAGTAAAACCTATTTATAACATAGTTCGAGCCAAAAAATATACCGCAAATTACTCGGCACAACTGGTTATTCCTTTAGAAGTTAGGAATAAAAAGACAAATACTATAAAATATCATAGTAAATTTCCGATTATCAACTTACCATTAATGACAAGTTCTGCAACTTTTGTTATTAATGGATGTGAACGGGTTATTGTAAGTCAAATTATACGAAGTCCTGGAGTTTACTTTGATAAAAATAAACATCAAAAGAAAACTAAAAAAGTTAAAAGAGTAATTTCTAGTGAAATAGGTAAATTGAAAAATTTCACACCACCAAGTGAGATTTTACCTACAGAAAGCCGGTTATATTTTTTAAAACCAACTGTTAAAAAAAAATTAATTAGCGATAAAAAAAAGAAAATAAAATTTATTAAAAAAGAGGAATACTGGAACTGGAAAGGAGAGTCAATTAATAGCTACTCTTTTAAAGAAATAAAAGATGATGAAATACATTTTAACGCCTCATTTATTGAACATTTTAAAGTTTATCAAAGTTTATTCAAAGTAGAAAATTTATCAACAAAAAGAAAACGAATTAAAATTTTTTTAAAATGGTTAGCTTATAATAAAAAATTTACGCTAACAAATGAAAAAGATTTAATTTATTCACTTATCAATTCTTTTAATTTATTAAGTAAAACAATTACTAAGTATAAAATTTTAAAAGCAAAAGAAAATACAACTAGCACTGAAATTTTTCTAAAAGAATCAAGACAAATTAAAAAAGTCTATGATAAATTATTTCAAAAGTCAGAAACTTTACTTAGCTTAAATATAAATAAACAAATCTTACTTTTTTTACTTAGAGATTTAGATAACTTTAATCAATTAAATAATTTTAATTTCTTAAAATTAAATATTAAACCGAAAATTAAAGTAATCATAAATAATAATAAATTACAATCGAATATTTATTTTACTAATAGTTTTAAAGAACTTATTAAATTTAAATATAACTTTACTAAAAAAGAAAAAGATAAAAAAAGAAATCAATCACAAGTAACAATATTTAAAAACAAAACAAAATATTTAAAAACAAAATCTAAGATTATTCAATATAAGGATGATCATTTAATAAAAGATATTTATAAGAAAAAATATGAAGAAAAAGAATTATATACAGCCACTTTAATCCCTGAATATGGATCGTGGATTCGGTTTGGCTTTCAAAAGAATACAAAAATTAATATTTCAAAATATCCTATAAAAAATCAGGAAGATGAAATAATTATTCAATTAGACAAAGTCACACAAAAACCAATTATTCACTTATTAAAAGAAATGGGAGTAACTGATTTAGAAATATGTCAAAACTTACAAAATTCTGAATTCTTCTATTTTAATAAACCCCTTTTAACAAATTCAATTCATCAGCCAAACAAATTATTACGTTTTAATTTAAATAAAAACTATTACAAAAATATTTCAGAATTTTCTCGTATTTTTGATCCAGCTTATTATCGTTTAGGAAAAATTGGTCGTTCGAAACTAAATAACCGATTAGATATAAACTTATCCAAACGGATTACTACCATTACGTACGAAGATATTTTTGCAATAATCGATCAACTAATAATATTATCAACTTCGAAAGGAGTTAGTGATGATATTGACCATTTAAAAAATCGTCGTGTTCGTTCAGTTGGGGAATTACTACAAAACTTATTTAGAATAGGCTTTCAAAGGTTATTACGAAAATTACGAAGTCAAACAAATAAAACATATTCAAGTCAATTATCTAGTTTTAATATTGTTGGTGCAACTATTAGAGAGTTTTTTGGGTCAAGTCAATTGTCTCAGTATATGGACCAAACAAATCCATTATCTTCATTAACACATAGACGACGAATCAGTGGACTCGGACCTGGAGGATTTGACCGTGATCGTATTAGTTTTGCTGTTCGTGATATTCACCCAAGTCACTATGGGCGGATTTGTCCAATCGAAACTCCTGAAGGACAAAATGTAGGTTTAATTGCTTCACTAACAACATGTGCAAGAGTTAATGCATCAGGTTTCTTAGAAACACCTTTTTGGAGAGTTATTAATGGAAAAGTAATTAAAACTGGAAACCCAATTTATTTAACAGCTGATATTGAAGATTTTTACAAAATTGCTCCTGCTGATATTTCAACAAATGAAGAAAATTATTTAACAAAAAATTTAATTCCTATACGTTATAAACAAGATTTTTTAACAGTAACACCTTCTGAAGTTGATTTTATTGCGGTTTCTCCAATTCAAGTTGTGTCTGTAGCAGCATCTTTAATCCCGTTTTTTGAACACGATGATGCTAATAGAGCACTGATGGGTTCTAATATGCAACGACAATCTGTTCCATTATTATTGCCACAAAAGCCGATTGTTGGAACAGGATTAGAAAATCAAATAGCATTAGATTCTGGTATGGTAATAAATGCACAACGAGCAGGAATTATCGAGTCAGTAACTGCAGATAAAATTATTATTCTTGAAGATTCAGGTCGACATTATAAGTATGATTTACAAAAATATCAAAGATCAAATCAAGAAACTTGTATTAATCATCGTCCGATAGTTTGGGAAGGTCAAAGAGTTAAATCTGGTCAAATGTTAACAGATGGTCCAGGAATAGTAAGTAGTGAACTTTCTTTAGGACAAAATGTATTAGTAGCTTATATGCCATGGCAAGGCTATAATTTTGAAGATGCAATTTTAATAAACGAGCGTTTGGTTTACGAAGATGTTTTTACTTCTATTCACATTGAAAGATATGAAATCGAAATTGATAGAACAGCTGAAATGTCTGAACAAACAACGAATAATATACCTAATTTAAGTATTGTAGACGTTCAGAATTTAAATGAAGACGGAATAGTTACAATTGGAACATTTGTAAAACCAGGAGATATTTTAGTAGGGAAAATTGTCCCAAAAGATGACTCAGAACAACTACCAGAATCAAAATTACTTAGAGCAATTTTTGGCGCCAAAGCAAAAGGCGTTCGTGATACGTCTTTTAGAATGCCAGAAGGAGAATATGGAAGGGTTATAGAAACCTTAACATTTAATCGCCGAACAAAGTTAGCCTATAAATTTGAAAAAATTCAAATTTTTATCGCGCAAATAAGAAAAATTCAGGTAGGTGATAAAATTGCAGGGCGTCACGGTAATAAAGGGATCATTTCACGTATTTTACCGCGACAAGATATGCCTTTTCTACCGGATGGAACACCAATTGATATTATTCTAAATCCTTTAGGAGTTCCTTCAAGAATGAATGTAGGTCAGCTATATGAATGTTTATTAGGATTAGCAGGTCATAAATTAAACCGACGTTTTAAAATTTTACCATTTGATGAAATGTACGGAACAGAAGTCTCTCGAATTTTAATTAATAAAAAACTAAGACAAGCTTCAATTGAAAATGATGAAGCCTGGCTTTTCAATCCTTATTCACCTGGGAAAATGGTACTTCTTGATGGTCGAACAGGTAAAGAATTTGATAACCCAATTACTGTTGGTAATGCATATATGTTAAAATTAATTCATTTAGTTGATGATAAAATGCATTCTCGAGCTACAGGTCCATACTCATTAGTAACTCAACAACCTTTAGGAGGGAAAGCCCAACATGGAGGTCAAAGATTTGGGGAAATGGAGGTATGGGCACTTGAAGGATTTGGTGCCTCTTTCACTTTAAAAGAACTATTAACCATTAAATCTGATGATATGCAAGGACGAAATGAAACTTTAAACTCTATTATTAAAGGTCAACCAATACCAACATCTGGTGTACCAGAATCATTTAAAGTTTTAGTACAAGAATTACGTTCGATTGGGTTAGATATGAGTACTTACAGAATTGATGAATTTAGTTCAAATCAATCCTATGAAGTTGAATTAAATTTAATTGAAAAATATAACCCTTTATTAAAAACATTTTCTCCGACATCAAATATAAATAATATTTCATTTTAAAAATTTAATATGATACGATCTGAAAAAGAATTTGATTATATAAAAATAAAATTAGCTTCCCCTACGAGAATATTGCAATGGTCTCATAGAAAGTTACCTAATGGACAATTCGTTGGGGAGGTTCAAAAATCAGAAACAATTAATTACCGAACATTTAAACCTGAAATGGATGGTTTATTTTGTGAAAGAATTTTTGGACCAAGTAAAAGTTTAGAATGTGCGTGTGGAAAATATAAACGAGTTAGATATGAAGGTCTAATCTGTGAACGTTGTGGAGTCGAATTAACAGAATCCAGAGTTCGTCGTCATAGGATGGGACATATTAATTTAATTTATCCAGTTACACACGTTTGGTATACAAATAGTCGACCAAATTATATCGCTTTATTACTTGAAGTAGAACAATGTGAAAAGAGATTAGATACTGGATGGACAGAATTCGCAGATACAAGAGAAACTAAAGAAAAAGATAATAAAGATATACCTGAATACCCATCTTCAGATATTGAATGTCGTAATTACCTTGGAAGTCCAAAAGCTCTTTTAAATTGTAAGGAATTTCTTAAAGAAAAATCAAAAGCAAAAAAATCTAATATTGTAAATTCATACGATGAAAGAATAAAAAGAATAAAATTAGCTTCTCTTGCTTATTTTATTGCTGAAGATGAAATAGCTTTTTATGGACTCCATTGGGATTTACAGCAATACCGACGTTGCCGTGAATTAGGATTTACTGGTTATCCATTAAAACCACATTCTAAATCTCGTAACCGACGTAGAAATACTCCCAAATATTTACTAAGATCAACACCAAACTATTTGATTGGTGCTGTTTTAATTAAACATGAATTGGAGAAATTGAATCTAGATCAAGAAATTAGTAAAACACGAAATTTTATCATGTTATGTAGTAAAGTGCTACATAAAGAACAACCGTTTTATAATTTTTCACATTGGTCTAGAAAATGGGAATACCAACGTATTTATAAATTAAGAGATCAATCAATTAAACGTATACGTATTTTAGAAAATTTATTAACTACAGGTGCAAATCCAGCATGGATGATTATAACAATATTACCTGTTATTCCACCAGCATTACGCCCCATGATTCAATTAGAAGGTGGACGTTTTGCAACATCTGATTTAAATGAATTATATCGAAGAATAATTACACGTAATAACCGTCTTCTTAGATTATTAGAAATTGATGCTCCTCAGCTAATAATTAGAAATGAAAAACGAATGTTGCAAGAAGCAGTCGATACCTTAATTGATAATGGAAAACGGGGGAAAATCGCTTTAAGTGCGAATAATCGACCATTAAAATCATTATCAGACATTATAAAAGGGAAACACGGACGTTTCCGTCAGAATCTACTTGGAAAACGAGTAGATTATTCAGGACGCTCTGTAATCGTAGTTGGTCCCAGTTTAAAATTAAATCAATGTGGCTTACCTTATGAAATGGCAATTGAATTATTTCAACCATTTATAATCCGGGAATTAATTAACCAAGGGTTAGCAAGTAATATGAAAGTTGCAAAAAATTTACTTCAACAAAACGAACCAATTATAGATCCTGTACTTGAAAAGGTATTAGCAAATCACCCTATTTTCTTAAACCGAGCACCAACATTACATAGATTAGGTATCCAAGCTTTTGAGCCTATTATCGTTCAAGGACGCGCTATTAAACTTCATCCTTTAGTTTGTTCAGCATTTAATGCAGATTTTGATGGTGATCAAATGGCCGTTCATGTTCCTCTTTCATTAGAAGCTCAAGCAGAATGTTATATGTTAATGCTAGCCCCTTATAATTTTTTATCCCCTGCAAATGGTGAACCTATCATTATGCCAAGTCAGGATATGGTTTTAGGTTGCTATTATTTAACTGTAAATAATATTCAGGGTTTATTAGGTTCAAACCATTATTTTTCAGATTTAAACGATGTTATCTTAGCTTATAATCAAGATCAAATTGAAATTCATACCTCAATTTGGGTTCGATATAAAAGTAAGATTTCTAAACCTTCTAACTTTATAAAAAAAATTAAATTAAAAGATCAAAGTTACATTGAATATTATGAAAATATTCAAATCCGTAAAAATAAAAATGATGAAACTATTGTTCAATATTTACAAACTACAACTGGTCGTGTTCTTTTAAATTATACAATTCAAAAAACCTTAAATATTAAACTATAAAAATTGAAAATATTTGAATTTCTAAAATCCAATTGAATAAAAGAATTATGAAAGATTATATTTATCAAAATACACTTATTAATAAAAAACAATTAAAAGAATTATTAGCATGGAGTTTTTCAAAATACGATTCTATGCAAGCTTCTTTATTGGCGGATGAATTAAAATACCTAGGCTTTAAATATGCAACTCAAGCCGGTATCTCTATTAGTATTGAAGATTTAAAAGTTCCAGCAACAAAAAATGAAATGCTAGAAAAGGCTAATCAAGATATATTAAATGCTGAGAAAATATGTTTAAAAGGAAAAATTACAGATGTAGAACGTTTCCAAAAAATTATTGATACTTGGAGTATAGCCAGTGAATCATTAAAAGATAATGTTGTTTCTTACTTTAAAACGTATGACCCTTTAAATTCAGTTTATATAATGGCATTTTCAGGGGCTAGGGGTAACTTATCACAAGTTCGTCAACTAGTAGGTATGAGGGGACTTATGGCTGATCCTAGTGGTGAGATTATGCGAGTACCGATTAAAAAGAATTTTCGGGAAGGATTAACCATAACTGATTATTTAATGTCAGGTTATGGTGCTCGTAAAGGTATTGTTGATACAGCATTAAAAACAGCAAACTCTGGTTATTTAACACGTCGTTTAATTGATATTGCTCAAGATATTATAATAAGAGAAAAAGATTGTCTAACCTCAGCCTCATTTATAATTGATGCTCAAAATAAACTACAAAATGAACAAATTATAGGGCGGATATTACTAAAACCTGTTTATGATCCAGAAACTCAAAAACTAATTGCCCCAGCTACTACACAAATAACATTAAGATTACTAGAAATATTTAAGCAAAAACAAGTTTCAAATTTTCATATTCGATCACCATTAACATGTAGTTTATACCATTCAATTTGTCAAATGTGTTATGGTTGGGATTTATCAAATCAAAATTTAGTTGATTTAGGGGAAGCTGTAGGTATTCTTGCTGGACAATCCATCGGTGAACCAGGGACACAATTAACGATGAGAACTTTTCATACAGGAGGGATTTTTACTTCTGAAGCAAGACAACAAGTTATTAGTCCTGTAGATGGTATTATTAAATTTTCAAAAATTTTAAAAACAATCATATTACGTACAAATCGTGGGGACGATGTTTTACTAACTAAAAATTCTGGTTCTTTAATATTAATTCCCGAACAACAGGGTGAAGAAATAATTCAAATGGAATTATTACGAAATACGATGTTATTTGTAAAAAGTAATCAATATATTAAAAAATCTGCAATTATAGGTGAGTTAATAAGTACAGAAAAACAAACTTTAACAGAGAGAAAGCCCATTTTAAGTGATACATCTGGGGAAATTTATATTCCTAAGTTGAAAACAACAATGAATTTAATTACCCAAAATCGGTTATTATGGATTTTATCTGGTCAAGTTTACCAAACACCAAGTCATTCTTTTTTAAATTTTTATACAGATCATAAAATTAATAAAAATAGTTATATTTTTAGAACAAAATTAATAAATGACTATTCAGGTTATGTTAAGATTTTAAATCAAAAAACTAACTTATTAGATCAAATTGTTCAAATTACAAATAATAGTTATTTCTTAGAAAAAGCGTGTGTTCAAAAAATTGTTAACCCAAAAACAAATAAAAATTATTTACTTAATTGTAGGGATTTTAAATATTTGATCGCTTTAAACGATGCAAATTCGAAAAATTGGAAACAATGCAAAAAATTTAAACATTTTGCAACTTCTTTTAATAATAATTTTAAAACTTTAACAGGTGGAATAACATACTATGATCAACGTATTAAGCAAAAACGAGATATCCTTGATACTTTAATTTCTTATCATATACCTTATGAAATAAGTAAAGAAGAGTACGATAAAATTAGTAAAAATCATTACCAATACTATTTAAAAAATTTAGAAAGTAAAACTGATAAAAGTGGATTTATTTTTTATCAAAATTTTTTAAATTATCAAGAGATGGAAAGTATCTTTTTAAAATTAAAATTAAAAAAGAAAATTTCGCATAATTCTTTAATTTGGCTCTCGGAAGAAAATTATAAATTAAATTGTGATAAAAATATTTTACTAGTTGAGAATGGAAACTATATATCAAAAAATTTTGAAATTATCCCAAATATCATATCAAAAACTGCAGGGATTATAAATGTTTCTCAAAAAAATAATATTATTGAAGAAATTGCCATTAAAGCAGGATTTGTTTATCAAGGTAAGCAATTTCAACATTTAGATAAACATGTTTATTATCCCGGTGAAATTATTTTTGATAATATTGAAATAACTCAACCCTCATTATGTGAACATATAACAAATAAATCTAGTAATCAATTACTAATTCGTCCTTTTGATATTTATGAAATACCTAAAGAAAAAGATTTAAAACCAATTTTTGGAATTAATTCTGGTTCTGAATCAATGTTTAAAATAACTAATAAAATTAATTATTTATATAAAACAAATCAAAAAATTAAAACAGCAAATAGCTTAGATTTGATTTCTGAAATTGTAAATTTAAAATCAAAAAATGCATCTCAAAAGAATATTACACTTAATATTAGTAATTCTTTTAAAAATAAGCGTTTAAACCTTCAAATCTCTGAAAAACTGGTTTTAAACCATTATATACCAGCGCATTTAAAATATACAAATTTACAATCATGTTTACTAGTTGAACCAACTCAATTTATTGACGCTTATACCACTTTAGGTTATCTCGAATCACTTATAACTAATTCTTTAGAAATCGTTAAATTTAAATCAAAATGTTCAAATAAAAAACAGATTTTTTTAATATCTAATCATGATTGTATAACAGTTAAAAAAGAAGAAGGAAATAATAAAACAGTTAATGAATTAATAATTGATAAAATTAATGTAAATCAAACTGGAAAAGTTTTAATAGATAATACAAAATTCTTAACTATACAAAAAGGACGTCCTTATTTTTTCCCAAATTGTAAAATTGATGACTCAAGAGAAAAACTTGATTTACAATATAAATTTATTTCATCAAATAATAATATTTTTAATACTAAAGCCAATATTTTTTTAAACTATTATGATATTACAAAACGATCTTTAGTAGAACGCCTAGATCCAAGTAAAAAATCGTATGGATTTAAAGTTAAATTTTCAAAAATGTTTATTAAGAAAAATGGTAAATTTTATAGCTCTGCAATACCATTATTTTTAAATAATTTTGCATTATCAAAAGACGAACAAGATTTCTCAAAAAATAAAGAAAAAATAAATAATCTTACGATTAAAAATACGCAACTAAAGATTAAACAATGTTTACCATTATTATTAAAAAGTTCAGAATTAATACCTAATAAAGTCAAAAAAGGTACTCTAAATAATAATAGTTTAACAGGTTTAAAATTTTTAAAATATCCATTTAATAAATCAATCGGAATCCATTCAATAACTGAAGATTATTTTGAGCAAGAAGTAAATAATGTTTACTGTAAAAATGGTGAATTTATTGAAAAAGGTGAAATAATTGGATTATTAAATTTTGAAAAAGAAATCACAGGAGATATTGTTCAAGGTTTGCCAAGAATCGAAGAATTATTAGAAGCACGAAAAAAGAAACCAGTAAATAAACATTTAGCAACAAATCAAAAGAACAGTTTATTAATTCAAAAAACTAGTATTGATTCAAGTTTTGAATTTAGAAAACTAGGAACAACGATAAAAGAAAATGATAAAATTAATCCACATAATTTATTAAAAATTTACTTTAATTATTATGGAATAAAAAAACAGTTTTTTTCTAAAAAAGAAACGTTTGCTATTTCTTATCGTTTAACAAATAACTATGAAGCAAGCTACAGAACATTTAAAAAAATTCAATTATTGATATTAAATGCTGTTCAATCAGTATATGAATCACAAGGAGTTTCAATTGCAAATAAACATTTAGAAGTTATTATTAAACAAATGACAACAAAAGTCCTAATAACTCATGAAGGACATACACCACTCTTACCTCGTGAAGTCGTTGATTTATACCATATTCAATATATTAATCAAATTATTGAAGCTCACAATAAACGGCCAGCATATTATGTTCCATTATTATTAGGGATTACAAAAGCTGCCTTAAATAACCCAAGTTTTATTTCCGCTGCTAGTTTTCAAGAAACTACTCGTGTATTAACGAAAGCTGCTATAGAAGGGCGTGTAGATTGGTTACGTGGTTTAAAAGAGAATATCATTATCGGACATTTAATACCATCTGGAACAGGTTATCAAAGTTATGGGAATTGTTTTAATTCAAATCTACAATATAAAACAAAAATTAATTTAGAAAAAAATAAAATAAAAACTTGGACTTAGTTCTTTTCAATCTGTTAATGTTATTCTATACTAGAATAAAGTAGTATTTATTTAATTAGGGAGTTATAAAAATTTATGGCTGATATTAACTTAGCCCAATTATTAGAAGCAGGTGTTCATTTCGGACACAAAGCTTATCGATGGAATCCAAAAATGTTTCCATATATTTATACAGAAAGAAATAATATTCATATATTAGATTTAGTACAAACTGCTCAATTATTAAAACGTGCAAATTCTTATGTTAAAAACGCTGCCTCAGAAGAAAAAACATTTTTATTTGTTGGGACAAAAAGACAAGCAAGTGCAGTAGTTGCTCAAGAAGCAAAACGTTGTGATTCATATTATGTAAATCATAGATGGTTAGGGGGAATGTTAACAAACTGGGTTACATTAAAAAGTAGAATTGAACGTTTAAAAACATTAGAGCAACAAGAAGTTGATGGTATTTTTAGTTTATTACCAAAAAAAGAAGCATCATTACGTTTAAAAGAATTAGAGAAATTGCGAAAACATCTAAATGGTGTAAAAAATATGACTAAAATACCTGATGTTGCAATTGTTATTGATCAAAAACGTGAAATGACTGCTATTCTAGAATGTCGAAAATTAGGAATCCCTATTATTTCAATTTTAGATACAAACTGTGATCCTGATTTAGTTGATATCCCAATCCCTGGAAATGATGATGCGGTAAGATCAATTAAATTAATTTTAAATTCATTAACTGATTCTATAAATAAAGGTCGTCTATAAAACCATTATAATAATGATATCCTATATTTTCATAAGATATCATTATTATATACTATTATGTTAAAGAAACTTTTCCACCTGCATCTTCAATTTGTTTTTTTGCATCTTCTGCAGCATCTTTACCTAATCCCTCTTGAACCATTTTAGGCGCTGATTCTACAAGTTCTTTTGCTTCTTTTAAACCTAAACCTGTTAAACTTCTAACAACTTTTAATACTGCAATTTTCTTATCAGCAGGAACTTCATCTAACATAACAGTAAATTCTGTTTTTTCTTCTACTTCTTCAACCGCAGCTGTACCAACAGCCATCATCATTCCACCACCAGCACTTGCCGATGCATCTACACCAAATGTTTCTTCAATTGCTGATACTAATTCTGACGCTTCTAATAAAGTTAATGTTTTTAATTCTTCAACGATTTGATTGATTTTTTCTGACATAAAAATTTTTCCTTAATATATATATATAATTTTTTTATTTATTCAATTGAATTTAAAAATTTTAATCAAAAACATTTAAATCTAATTGAATAGAAGGGCCCATACTACTACAAATAAATAAACTTTTAAAATATTTACCTTTTACACCAGATGGACGGTTTTGTTCTATTGATTGGTATAATGATACTAAATTCTCAATTAATTGATTTTTCGAAAAGTTTGCTTTTCCAAAACTTACATGAACAACTCCAGTTTTATCTGCTTTATATTCAAATTTACCTTTTTTGAAATCAGATAACGTTTCTGTTAAAGTTGTAGTAACAGTTCCCGATTTTGGTGCTGGCATTAATCCTTTTGGACCTAAAACTCGCCCAAGTTTGGCTAATTTTGGCATCATATCAGGTGTTGCAATTAATAAATCAAAATTAATAGTACCTTGACTTATATCATCAATTAATTCTTGACTACCAACAATATCTGCTCCTGCTTCCGTTGCTTCATTAAAATTTGCTTCATTTGTTAAAACCGCAATTCGTACAGATTTCCCTACCCCATGAGGTAACGTTACAGTTGTACGAAGTTGTTGATCGGCATATTTTGGATCAATATTTAAGTTAGCATGTAACTCAACAGATTCAATAAATTTAGCAGTCGCTGTTTCTTGAAGAAGGTTAATTGCTTCTTCTAAACTTGAATGAACAACATTTGTAACTTTTTTAAGGTTTTCATTTTGACGGCGGGATAATTTTCGCATATAATTTCTTTCTTAAAAACTGATAAACTTAAATATTAATCTACGATTGTAATACCCATATTTCGGGCTGTTCCTTCCACAATTCTTATTGCACTACTAATTTCAGTAGTATTTAAATCTGGTAATTTAATATTAGCGATCTCTTCTAACTGTACTTTTGTTACCGATCCTACATTTACGCGATTTGGTGTTGATGATCCTTTTTTAACTTTTGCAGCATTAGCTAATAAAACAGATGCAGGCGGTGTTTTAAGAATAAAAGTATAACTTCGATCTTCATAAACTGAAATCTCAACTGGAATAATAAGTCCCATCTTTTCAGTTGTTCGAGCATTATACTCTTTACAAAATGCAGCAATGTTTACACCATGTTGACCTAGAGCTGGCCCTACAGGAGGAGCTGGAGTAGCTTTTCCAGCAGGTAATGCTAATTTAATCAATGCGGTTATTTTTTTTGGCATATAATATTATTTTTATTTCTTGGTAAAATAGAGATATATAATTTTAACTTTCATTAATTAAAAAAAGACTTAATAGTTTTAAATAAAACTATTACTTTATACCCAAAGTTAAATCTTTAAAAAATTTATTAGTTACGGAAATTTTAAATCGCGAAAATTCTATTTTGAAAATATACCTCTTATACTAAAGAGAAACGCGCCCTGAAGGACTTGAACCCTCGACATCTAATTTTGGAGACTAGCGTTCTACCAACTGAACTAAGGACGCACATTTATACTATACTATATATATGTTTAAAACACAAGGTTTCCAATTCTATATTAAGACAAAATCCAAATTTTTAAGAATATGAAAAAATTTGACAATAAAGCCGATTTTTCAATACCAGATACCCCTTTACCCCATAATTTCATAGCAGAAAAAATTATATTAGGTTGTTTGTTAATTAATTATGAAGCAATTGAAATTACAATAAAAACTGTTAGAGTTGAAACATTTTACTTTATAAACCATCAAGAAATTTATAAAGCTATTACAGAAATGTATAGAAAAAAAATTCCCATAAATATTATTTCAGTAAATGATTTTTTAAAAGAAAACGGTTGTTTAAATAAAATTGGAGGGACCAAAGTTTTATTAGAACTTCTTAATCAAATTCCAAATTTAGTTTATTTAGAAGAATATATTCAATTAATTCAAGATAAATTTTTACGGCGTCTATTAATTAATTTAGGGTATGAAGCTATAAATTCTGCTTATATTACAAATATTCCATTAGAAAAAATTTTAAATGATTTTGAAAAAAAGTCATTTCAATTAACAAATGAATTAATAGATGAAAAAAAATTGACAAGTGCAGAATTATTTTCGGCTATTTTTTCTGAATTAAAGCAAAAAGCTTTAAAACCTGAATTACCAGGATTAACTTCAGGGTTTTTTGATTTAGATTCTTTAACACAAGGATTTCAAAAATCTGATCTTATAATTCTTGCTGGGCGACCTTCGATGGGAAAAACAGCCTTTGTTTTAAATATAACTGAAAATATACTTAAAAATTATAAATTACCAGTAATATTTTTTAGTCTTGAGATGTCAAAAGAACAATTAATTTATCGTTTATTATCAAATGAAACAGGAATAAGTCAAACCCGTTTAAAAATTGGAAATTTATATAAAGAGGATTGGCATCAATTAAAAATAAGTATTCAAAATTATTCTCGACTACCATTTTTTATCGATGACGAGGCAAATCTTACAACTCAAGATATTCGTTCTAAAATAAAAAAGATATTATTTGAACAAAACAAAATTGGGCTGGTTGTTATTGATTACTTACAATTACTCTTGAGTTCAAATTTAAAATCTGAAAATCGTGTTCAAGAACTTTCCCAAATAACACGTTCCCTTAAAAGTATAGCTAAAGAATTTCAAATACCGATAATTGCACTATCCCAATTAAGTCGAAATGTTGAAACTCGAATTAATAAACGACCAGTTTTATCTGATTTACGTGAAAGTGGCTCTATCGAACAAGATGCAGATTTAGTATTAATGTTATATCGAGAAAGTTACTATAATTTATCTATTAAAAAAGATGAAAAAATAACCCCTGCTGAATTAATAATCGCAAAACATCGGAATGGCCCCCTAGGAGTTATTAAATTATCATTTCAAATTGATCCAACTAAATTTTTTAATAATTTTTCTGATATTTAAATAAATGCCCAGATCCAGATTCGAACTGGAGACACGAGGATCTTCAATCCACTGCTCTACCAACTGAGCTATCCGGGCTTAATATACATTATACTACATTATCCCTAAAATAACAATATTAATATTGTTATTTTAGGGATAATGTAGTATAATGTATATTGGATATAGTAAAAGGTATAATTAATTGAAAAAATCTAAATATGTCAGGATTGTAAAATAGCAGCATAAGATTCAAGAGATCTATTAGTAGCTTTACTATATCTATTGCTTCGTTGAGTTTACTGATAATTAGTAATAAAATCAGTGAGTGGCGATTGCATCACAAAACTTGTGATGTGATGTGATGTATTTTGGGTTCGAATCTTAATAGTGACGTTTTTTATTGTTTATGATAGAATAATTCTATCTAATTATCTCTCACCATGTGAGAAAGGAGAAATATGCTATGTCGATAGGAATGATTTCACGGGGTAATGACGAAAAGAAAATCAACATTAGACCGTATATTAAACATGTTGGTAATATAGGGTTAGTTCTAGTTTTTACAACAATGGCTACGACGCCAGTTGCTTTTGCAGATGAAGGCAGGAATGCTACGCAAGCTGCATTAGAATTCAAGAAGAAGGTTAGTCGTATAAAAAAAATCGCTAGCACTGCTTCTCTAGTTTGTGTGCAAGCTAATGAGAAGAGTCAACAAAACGGTAACAGTCTTACGAGTAGGTTATTGTTAGTATTATGTGGTGCTTTCTTAGGTTGGATTATTAAACCTATAGGAGAATTATAATAATACTCTATAGTATATAGTTCAAACGACACATGGATATAGCAAAAGGTATAATTTATCGAAAAAATCTAAATATGCCAGGATTATAAAATAACAGCATAAGATTTAAAAGATCTATTAGTATCTTTACTATATCTACTTATTACATAAATTTTGTAATATCTAACAAAAAAAAATTTATAAATTTAATTAATTAAACCATGACCAGTTAACCCATCAATATTTAAAATTAAGAAATAAAAAATTGTAATAACCTCATAACTTGGTAAATACTTCTTTGATTTATAGTATAAATCGGGATATTTTGTTTATTTGCTAAATTTTTTAATCGGAAATTTTGTCTAAGATGTTTTTTTAAACCAATTATAAGATTTGCTTGTTTAATTTGTGTTGTGATAATTATTTTGTCACCTAATTTTGCTAAAATTTCTCGGATTAAATTTTTCGAGAGAGAATAGGGGTATATAATCAAAGTTGTATTTTTTAAATTCAATGATCCAAGAGTATTTAAATAATTTGCACGAAACCAATTGTTATGGATAGAAATCATTTCTTTGTTTAAAAACTTTGAATTTTTTACTAAAAAATCTTTTTGCAACTTTTTATATTTTATAATTAATTTTTCATTTCTCTTTAAATTACGAATTTGTGAAATATAAAAGTTACCCCGTAAAATTAGGTCAACTGAATTTTCAACATTTTCATGAATTGTCCAAGAAGACAAGTCATTAACTTCAATAGCAAGCTGAAATGCTGGATATGATTTACGCTCTAAAATACTTTTTTGCGTACCTCGTCTTTTAGCTTCTTCATCACTTATTGTTACATATTGAATACCACCGATTAAATCAGATAAAGAAGGGTTTTTAATTAAATTTTCTAAACAATTTCCGTGCGTTGTCCCAACTAATTGCACTCCTTTTTCCGCAATAGTTCGAGCAGCTAAGGCTTCTAATTCCGTACCAATTTCATCTATAACAATTACTTGAGGCATATGATTTTCAACGGCTTCTAACATTATTTTATGTTGAAGATCCGTTTTTGAAACTTGCATACGACGAGCTCGACCGATACCAGTATGCGGTACATCACTATCACCAGCAATTTCATTAGAAGTATCAATAATAATAACGCGTTTTTCTAATTCATCTGAAAGAACACGTGCAATTTCGCGAATAATTGTAGTTTTACCAACCCC
This sequence comes from Conticribra guillardii, assembly GCA_036939335.1. Classification (NCBI taxonomy): domain Eukaryota; phylum Bacillariophyta; class Thalassiosirophyceae; order Thalassiosirales; family Thalassiosiraceae; genus Conticribra; species Conticribra guillardii. The sequence goes on from JALLAR010000015.1 coordinate 47,015, forward strand.
AGGCTTCCCTAAAATTAAAATAGATTTACCAGATTCAAGTAAATCTCTAATAATTGAAATTGTACCGAAAATCGCACGGCCAACCCGACATGTTAATCCATTTATTAAAAATTGTCTATTTCTAATACAGCTAATTCGGTGTAGTGTTCGTTCAATACCTGCTCGATTTTCCCCACTAAATTTACTTATTCGTTTAGTAATATAATCTAAATCCTGCCATGAAATAATTTTTTGAGATAAATATTCTGGCCCTGTAGTAAATCGAGCTTCTGGGCGCCTTCCTAAATCTAAAACAATTTCAATTAATTTCTCTTTATTTGAATGATTATTCAAATGTTGATAAATAAAAAATGGTAAATTGTTTAAAAGTTTGTCTAAATCATCATCAATATTCATTTAGAGTAAATGTCTTTAAGATTTTTTTAGAATCAAGTCTAAAAATACTTTATAAGTTTAAACTTATAAAGTATTTAATTTGAAGACTTT
>JALLAR010000016.1:0-39969 GCA_036939335.1 Conticribra guillardii
GCAGCCGAGAGTGTCTGCATCTGATCTTTTATATTACGTTCATTATGTGGAGCACAATCGCCATCTGGATGAATGGATAGAGCTTTCCCGATTTAATGTGTCCACGCTCAAACGCGTTCATCCGCCTGTGGAGAGATGGAACTACCTATTTAACCGCCAAGATAATTGAACGACGCCATCGGCCTGGGCACCAACCTATTGCTGCTCCTGCCATTGTCGCCCCTAGTGCCACCTCTGCTTTCCTGCGACAAATGACCCAATAGTTGAATCTGTTGCAAATTCTGAGGCTGATTCTGGAGTTCCTAGAGGGAAACACCATTAGTGGTGTAGTTTTGCCAGCGGTGGTCAGGCTCGGACACCGTAATGAAAACCAGCCATACTTGTAGAACATGAAGGCGGCGATGGAGGTCGTGGTGTCTAATCAGGTTGTGGGAGGGGGAATGGGATTGATTGATGTGAGGTAGATACTGTAGCCTGTAGCAGCTTGGTTTTTGTTGTCTTCATCTTCATCGTGTTCATCATTAATACCTATAAACCTAGTTCATTTTTATTTTTTGATTACGATTGATTACAAGTAATCAATTGTAATCATTTGAATGATTACGATTGATTACAATTATGATTACAATTATGATTACGATTGATTACGATTGATTACGTGATCAACAGCCATGGCTTGTGATGGCCAAAAGTTTTTCTTGTTCAATTTCAGCGTGGACGATGTGCGCCCACGTAAAAGCGCCTAAAGGGTGCACAGCCCCCAAAACACTCTATTTCGGGGATCTTCCTGTTGCATCATATACACTAAATAAGCTTAAGCAAAGTTTTTAAAGATGGGCAAGTAAGCATAAATAATTTATTTTCCATATGAGCTCTTAAATTAAGTAAATAGTAAGGCACCAAGGCAACAAAACCTAAGTATAAGTAAATTGTAAGTAAGCATATTTTGCATTTACATTACTTTACTTTCTAAATACTTAGAGGGCTTAGGGCAAACTTACTTATTTCTAACCCTGATGTACATGTGACAGTTGACAGTTTGACACAATAACATCAATATCAATACACCACATCAAATATATTTCCATAATACCAACATATTGCTGCTACTACTACTACTACTACTACTACTACTACTACTACTACTACTACTACTACTACAGATAGTTCTGAATCTGAATTAAGATTAAGAGCAATGCAAAAAATCTCAGATGCACATGGGATACATCATACAGATACAGGATGTACTTTGACTTTGCTTTTTTGTTTTGCTAAGATTTTTTCTGGATCATTTTATGCGCTGCCGCATGGACTGAAAAAGAAGAGGATTGACAAAGAAAAATTATAATAATATAATAACATTTTGATGATGTATGCTATATATCGAGATAGAGATACAAAAAAACAAAATATATGATGCAATGTGCAATGCCAAGCTTGATTTTGATTTGCATGGTTTTATTTTCGGGAGTAATGATAATGGCAATAGTTCATGCTTTGATCTACAACCCAGTAGCATCAAGACTTTGTTCCAACTGACTATCACCTGACATCTTCTAGTATGTAATTAAAAAAATAACAAGTTATTATTATCCAAACATATTTTAGAGCAGCCACCTCAATAGTCGAATCTACAGAGATGACTATTACAAGACTCTTGATCTCTGCGACTATTTTTTCTCTCAAGACCAGATTCGCGGTTCTCATCCATCTCTAGAGATACAAAAAGATCTGGAATCTAGATAGCCGATGGTACCATATGGCTTCATAAAATGACACGATGTATTGTATCTAGATGTATGGTATGGTACAATACTAGTATCTCAAACCTCAAACGTACGCACTTTGCGTCTGTCCATCGCCACTCCCGTAAAATACTACGTGTGGAATCAGTATCATGAAATCCAGCTCATGCGTACTTTTCCCTTGTAGACAAACTGTAATTTCAAAAACAAATTTGACGAATGAAAATATTAAAAGTAAGAGAGTAGTAATGGTTGATTATTTATTACATTATTTAGGAATAAATTACTATAAATTAAGCAAAATATTAATGATAATATTTCAAAAAAAGTATTCTAGAGTACCTTGCAAATCTTTTTGTTCAATTTGACATCCTGTGGAGTTCTGCTTTCAGCCAGCAGATTTTTATTTGGATCTGGTTGGATCTTGCAGATGCGTGCTTTCTCATTTGTGACGTTCTCATCAATCATCTCAATCTGCCTCAATCCATCACAATCCATCAATAAATCCACATCAACCAATAACATTGGCGCGGGCGGGAGACGACAACATCATCATTAATCATCAAAGCCACTGCAAGAAGTACCATAGTGACAAAAGCTGCGACAAAAGCGTTCTCCCCAGTATCCTGCTCGGTCAGTACAGCTCATTTTTTTTCTCAATCCAGTTCTCAACCAGAACAACTCGCGGCAATTTTATTTGTGTTAAGATCACAGCCAAGAGCAATCAATAAACAAAGTATAAACCATGAAGTTCACCACCTCCGTAATTGCATTGGTTGCCGCGTCCGGGGCGAATGCCTTCGTCCTAAATTCCCCTGCCCGAGCAAAGACTGCCCTCCCTTCCTATCTCGATAATTTGGGCGGTCTATCTCCATCATCGGCATTCCGCAAGGGATCAGGCATCGCGAATTACCTCGACTCCGTTCCAACCGCTCCTGCTCGTGTAGGCGGTGCCGGTTTCGGCAGCTACCTCGACTCTATCAACGTTGAATGCGACACCGTGCAGCCCACTGAGCAATGCGCCGATGCCATCACAGATTACATGGGTGCTCTTTCTTCTGGCGGAGCTCCGGCCGAATCGTCCGCGCAGGCAGCTCAGGTGATTGGAAACTACTTGGATAACCTTGCCAGTTCTGCCGCTCCCCCAACCGGTGCTGGATTGACTAGCTATCTTGACTCTGTTGGCGGCGGCAGTGCTCCCAGTGGAGCAGGAATCAGAAGCTACCTTGATTCCGTAGCGAGCAACAGTGCACCATCCGCTGTGCAATCTGCTCCCGCCGTGAAGAGTTACCTCGACGCATTGACCACTGGCGCCACTGTGACTCCCTCTGCCCCTGCTGTGAAGAGCTACCTCGACTCTGTGTCCACTGGCGCTGCGTCTGCTCCCACATCTGGAGCTGGAATCGCAAGGTACGAATATACTCCTATATTAGTATGAAACACTTTCTTGTGGAATTATTTTTTCTTCAAAAACTGAGTCGAACAAATCTCTAATGTTATATTGTCATTGCTGTCTAATCTTTTAGCTACCTCCAAACCCTCCCCACCACAAACGCACATGCTGGAGGTGCTGGAATCGCGAATTACCTGAATACCGTCCCTACCGCACCCGCTCGTTCGGGTGGTGCCGGTTTCGCTAGCTACCTTGACTCCATCAGCGTTGAATGCGACACCGTGCAGCCCACCGAACAGTGTGCCGAAGCCATTGGAAACTACATGGATGCCCTTTCTTCTGGAGCCGCCCCAGCTGTGTCCACTGATGCTGGCGCCAAGGCCATTGGAAGTTACCTTGATGGACTTGGTGGTGCATCCAATGCCCTTACCGGTGGTGGCATGACCAGTTATTTGGATACTGTCAGTAGTGGAGGTACTGCTATTGGATCTGCGCCCGCTGTCAAGAGTTACTTGGATGCTCTTGCCGCACCATCTTCTCCAGCTGCAGCTGCCCCGGCTGCGCCTTCCGCCCCTGTTATTAAGGGCTACCTCGATGCTCTCGCCTCTGGAACTGCTCAAGAGGACTCTCCCGGAGCTGGAATCATGAGGTGAGTATCTAAAAATTACATTATTCATTCACTTAAATTGCATTTGATATCTCACCGATTGCCTGCCCTTTTATTTGTCGCAGCTACCTCTCCACTCTTCCAGCCACAAGCTCTCGTTCCGGAGGTGCTGGAATCGCAAATTACCTCAATACCGTCCCAACTGCACCCTCTCGTATGACTGGTGCTGGTTTGACGAGCTACCTTGATTCTATCAACACTGAATGCGATGCTGCCGCACCTACTGAGGCATGCGCTGATGCCATCACCGACTACATGGATGCGCTTTCTTCTGGAGCCGAATCTCCCACCACTGCTGTTGATGGCGCCAAAGCCATTGGAAGCTACCTTGATGGACTTGCGGGCAATGCCAATGTCCTCACTGGTGGCGGCATGGCCAGTTATTTGGACACCGTTAGTAGCGGAAGCACCGCCATTGGCGGATCTGCCCCTGCTGTGATGAGCTACCTTGATGGACTCAGGTCTGGAACCACAGCGGCTCCATCGGCTCCTGCCGTGAAGAGTTACCTTGACGATGTCTCCACTGGAGCTGCTCCCATCTCTGGAGCTGGAATTGCATCGTGAGTTTTGTGACAAGTGACAATAATCCATTATTTCTTTTCATTTAATGTACTCATGACCTCACGCTATTCAATTGATTTTTATCAATTTCTTCTCTGATCTTGTAGATATCTTCAAACCCTCCCCACCACAAACGCACATTCTGGAGGTGCTGGAATCGCAAATTACCTAAATACCGTCCCAACTGCTCCTGCTCGCATGGGTGGTGCTGGTTTCGCTAGCTACCTTGACTCCATCAGCAATGAATGTGATACTGTCAAGCCGACTGAAGAATGTGCTGATGCCATTGGAAACTACATGGATGCTCTTTCTTCTGGAGCTGCCCCAGCTGCGTCCACTGATGCTGGTGCCAAGGCCATTGGAAACTACCTTGATGCACTTGCGGGAAGTGGTAATGCCCTTACCGGTGCTGGCATGACCAGTTATTTGGATACTGTCAGTAGTGGAGGTACTGCTATTGGATCAGCACCCGCTGTCAAGAGTTACCTTGATAACCTCACATCTGGCGCTCAGGCAGCACCTTCTACCCCTGCTGTTAAGAGCTACATTGAAGATGTCTCAACTGGAGCTCAAGCAGCCCCAACCACAGGTGCTGGAATTGGAAGTGAGTGTATTATACCACTATTGAATTTTTCATTTAGACATCCTCCTTTACATAACCCTCTCACATTTGTAATATTTTTCTACTCACGAAAATTGAAATTTAGGTTACCTTACCTCACTCACCACGTCTTCTGCCATTTCAGGTGGAGGAGGAATCACTTCTTACCTCGACACCGTCCCGAGTGCCGGTGGAAGCTTATCAGGTTCTGGTATGAACACCTACCTCGATACTGTGTCAGGTGCTGCTCCAGTTGCTTTCGAGGAACCAGCTGCACCAATTGCTATTGCCTCTGAACCCGCCCCTGCTGCCACTACCAACTCACCCTCCACAAAGATTGATACTAAGGTGTCACAAGATGGACTTCAAACCACCATTACAATCACATCAGTTACCACAGTTGTTATTGATGACGCTGAGTAAACAAATTAAACAACCAATCACTCGGACCAGAAATATCGAGGATATGATACAGCTAGCAATGACAAGAAATATATTTAGAAAGTCACCCACAATGTGTAAAAATAAAAAGCTTTAATTTGAATATTGGAGATCAGCATTTTGCAACAAAGCAATGGTTTCATAATAAATGCTTCTATGTTGAATATTCGCCATCTTTCACCTTCTCAGAAGTCATTAAAAATACTGGTGATGATGTGTACCTTTGGTGTCATAATTAAAAAATAATATCCCCACTTTTGTAATAATGTCATCCTTTGTTTTTCATGATTTCATCATAGTCTAGATAGAGAAAGTTTCTGCATAATATTATTCTATCTGCTGTCTCAATCATTCCATAATCCACCTCATCTAAACAAAGTCACGAAAAATAATCTATTTGAAGCACTACGTACTCATCACTGAAAATAAATAATTGTTCCGAATGATTAATTTATTCAATACGTGGACACATCTCTGGCCCCATCCTCTTCGCTACATCTCTGAAGTCTACACGCGAGGTGTCTGATCCAATCAAAGGCACAAATCCAGGAGCCGATGGCAAAGCTTCTTCTCGTGACACATCAGGAATAATCCCGATCTTGTTGATGTCAGTCCCACCTGGTGTCAGATATTTTGCAACGGTAAGGACGAGTCCATATCCATTTTTAAGACCATAGACAGCTTGCACCAACCCTTTTCCGAATGATGTATCACCCATTACAACAGCCCTACAATTATCCCTCAATGCCCCAGACAAAACTTCACTAGCCGAAGCAGATCGACCATCAACCCAGATCGCGATGGGATCATTCTCATCTACGACAACCCTATCTTTGGACGTACGAAATTTCAAGTCCACACCATTTCCATCAACAACATCTGTAGCGAGTTTATCATTCATGAATAATCCACCAATCTCAACTGCAGATTGGAATGCACCTCCTGGATTTCCTCGGACATCTAAAACATAGGCGTTGACATTCTGAGATTCAAGATCACGAAGCGCTGCTTCCAGGCTGGGCTTGACCTTGGAATTGAATTCAGCAATGCGCACATACCCAACTTTGGTCCCATCAGATCTTGTTTCAGAGACACGGTAAGAAATAGGATCGCGAACTTCTAAAAATTCTCGTTTCAAACGAACATCCCTTGTGACATCACCACTGCGAATTGTAAAGGTAACCATCCCTGCATTTGGATCCTCTGAAATTTGATCAACAATGTCAAATGCTGTCCTTCCCGCTGTTTCTACCCCATTGACAGCAACAATTACATCACCCGCCTTAACACCAGCTTGATCTGCTGCTGAGTTGGCCACAGGCGGTGCACCAACCATAATTTCTCGAGTATTGGGATCTGGAACGAGAGTTGCTCCTACACCAATCAAATCAAACTTTTGTATCCTAGTATAGGATTCCCTGTCTAATATTCTGGAATATTTGTCTCCAAGGGATGAAATCAAGTTGGTCGTCGCCTTCATAATATTTTCTTCATCAGTTGAGGAGGAATCGAGTCCTTTTGAATATTTCGTGTAGGCTGCATCCCAATCTTGACCATGGAATTTTCGGTCAAGTGAGTATTTGTTCACGAGATTCCATGCTTCGTCGTAAGCAGGTGGCGCAGATGAAGTTCTTGACGCAGATACTGTGGACTCCGGAGAAGCGCTGGCATTGGAGTCATCGGCCAGTGAAAGCTGAGGGGAGAAAACAGTGGCAAAGGCCACAGCCGCAGAAAGAATAACCGGCCGAACGGCTCCATTGAAATTTTTTTGCACTGTATTGTCAGAAGATGACTCAACATCTCTGCTTTTTACATTAAGAGAACTGCAACTATGTATCCATTTTGACGTAGTAGTCGAAGGTGACAGCGATCTCGGGGCAAGTGGGACAAACGCTTCAACAGTAAGAGACTCCCTAGATATCAACGATGAGAGCGATAATGCATAGATTACCGCAAAAACAGAAACGCAGCACTGTCCTTTCAGCAGCATGGTTGAATCGGATCCACCTTTGCTTGGGTTGATAGGGCGGGATTAATTCCGTCGGGTTGGTAGTAGTATGGTGTCTACTACAATGGTGATGTTGTGTTTGTGTTGATGTCATCGTCCGCGGCGCTTGCTCGGCCCATCAATAATATCCTACACGTGGCACAAGCTAATCTCGTCATCATCATCTATCTCCAGTCGCCCGTCGCGCAAAAAAATTGGACACAATAACAAGCCAGCCAAAGAGATAACTCAAGAATGCAAATAATAAGTCAAATTGTCATGCATACAACATTACAATAATATCATGGGAAAGCAATGCAAGCAAACATTTAAACAGCCAGCGTGATTATTTTTCAATTTTCCATTCCATTTTGTATTATCGCCGTCTCATGAAATGCACCCTTTCCAATAGTAGGTTTGTAGCTGTAGGCTGTAAGTTGTAGTTTGTGTAGTGCAAAAAAAATAGGAATGGAAAGATATTGGTCCAAAGAAAAAGAGCAATCATTAATATTATTCTATGAGTAAAAATTATTGAGCAACAATAATATTCTCAATAGCAAGCAAAATAAATAGCGGCCCAGTAGATATGACTGAGCAAATTCCTTTCAAACGCTTAATAATTTTTCTTTTAATTTTTTTTTCACATATCATATTTTTTACTCTTCAATTAGATACGATACCATGATGTAGTAATCGGACCAATTATCAATGTGATACTTGTACAATATGCAAGTACATTTTTTACTTGGTTTGTGTCATGATATCAACTACTCCCAAGCAACACTGCTGCACAACATAAAACATATTCTAATCCCGATGCCAAATCAAAACATTTTCACATCACAAAGTGTTATCTATCTATGCCTCATGTGAACAGCACTTCATCTTGAATTGAAATAATATCTTACACTATGAGAGCTGAAGACAAAAATGTTTATTTCATGTTATTGTCAAGAATTGCTGTCTCATGATCTTCTTGCACTCAAATCAGTCCTCCATTTTGATGACTTTTCCCTCAATAATAATTGTTGAGCGTTGAAGAAAAATTTATACATCACAGTACCGTACTCCAAATCAAATAATGTATAAAAATAAGTATTTAGTTCTGTATTATGTGTTGCTCCTTAGATAAGTTAATATTATTGTCTCCCCGCCTCCAAAAAGATTCTGAAGAAAGGAGACCCCCAGACACACAAGTGCTTCGACCAGGAAAAACCAACTGCAAACCTTAGACACAACTGCTTTATTTTGCTTAACGGTAACGCTTGAGACGTTGAGAGTTTCTGTTGAGCCAGGCAGCACGGGTACTTCCTCCCTTGATTCCGTTGGCACGGTGTCCACTCTTGCGCAAACCACGGCCCTTTCTTCCAGCACTGGTAAGACCTCTGCATTCCCTGTGCTTGTGCACGGGGTTGACGATCCAGTTGATACGGGCGTCGTTACGGATCTTGGTATGGGAGGGATCTACAAGAATAATTTCGTAATACTTCATGGTGGCATCTTGGTTGACCCAGTAAGAGTTGAGCACACGCAAATTTTGGAACTTGCGTCCGACCTTCTCCTCGGCCATAGATTGAAGATTGCGCTGGAACTTAATGTGGTTGATACCCTGGTTCTTGGGCTTACCGTAAACCATACCACGGTGGTTAGGACGCTTGCGTCCTCCACGGCGGACACCGCAACGAACGATGACATATCCTTGCTTAGCCTTGTAACCAAGACGATGGGCCTTATCGGTACGGGTGGGGCGGTTGACACGGGTGATCTTTGCGCGTTGACGGTATTCCCAAGCACGGACACGAAGGAGGAAACGAAGGGCGTCACTTTGCTTGTGACGCCACAACTCTTCCATATATTTGTAGCAACCCATCCTGTCTTAGTATATTGACGCGCTGTTAGGAATTATTCGATAAGGCAAAGGAATGAAAATGTTGAGCATCAAGATAGCACTCTGGAAACGAAAATGGACATCTGTCTAAAAATCCTGTCACTAAAATCTATCGTCTAACGCCCACTAAAACCGTGATCGCTTAGAATTGCCATGGGGTCAAGTTACATTGCGGCATCGTCATGGTCACTGCTTACCGGCCTTGAAAAATGTGTCAAAAGTGTGGTGTTTTGTTTGGATGTATTTCGTGGGGGAGAAAATCGGATGGCTTACCTGTTACTGTTTCTCTCAGCGTAGGAAACCATAGTATTCTACTACGGTACTGAAGCATCCTATATCCCACGTACATGACTAAAAAGATGATGTATAATTATGTTTAGTAACTTCTTTCTTTTACATCCAATTAATACTGACATTGATTTAAGCAAGTATAGGTAAAATAATACTTACTTTAACATTAAGTTTAGTTTTCTGTCGGAGGCCTTCGCTCCCGTATTGTGCGCAACATTTGCATGGTTTTGAGGAGACCGTCTCAACCTATTTCCAATTCACCCCGAATTCATCATACCCGTTGTTTGAGTAGGTTAGTGACCATGGCGTTGAATTTCCGCTGCCCCTAAGACGTATTCAGAATCAGCTTGACTACCTTGAGGAAAATTCCTATGTTCGGAAGACTGCGCGTAGGTGCTTTTAATGTGGAGGCGTGCGTTGTGGCTGCTCTGCTCTGGTCGTGACCGCAATAATGATCGTCATGACTGCCTGACTACCCTTGGTCGTTTTGAATTGGACCATCTTGTAGCACTGCTCTCCCATAGATTCCATCGCTGAAATATTTTATCCTCAACTTTCTGGATGCTCATAATTTCCTTTTCCGCCCACGCAACATCCGCAGATTTTCAAGAAATAATTAAAAATGGTTGCCGTTGCTGACGCCCTCGTTTGGGAATGTATTAAGAACAACAACTCTTTCATGAAGAAAGTCAATGGCCGAACAAGCCGATCGGGTACCGTCCGCTTCTCCGCTGAGCGCGGCAACCTCATGAGCAAGTCCAGCTACAAGTATTCTGGACTTGCCAACTCCAAAACAATTGACATCTCACCCAGCTCTGACAACCGTGCCACCCTTACCATCAAGACCAAGAAGGCCGGAACCAGCGCAAAGAGTGGAAAGGCCTCCATTGCTTTGAACAAGGATTTCCGTCGTATGGAGAAGACCATTAAGAGCCAGGCCACTGACAATTACTACCGTGCTGATTTGAAGAGTGCGGCTCTTGCCAAGTACTCAGCAGTGTACAGGTCTAACAGGGTTGCAAAGGGAATTAAGAAGGCTGTTCCAGTGAAGAAAGGACGCGCATAAACAATGTTAAAACAAAATAAACTCAAACCATGTAGCTCTACATTGAGTCGTATTAACCACACCTCTTAGATCGATGGTGGAAAGTCTCGATAATGTAGGTCTCATCAATGAAAGCGTTTGCAGCTAGTAGAATTTGTAACTTACGCAACATAACGAACTGGAAGATATTATTGCAATTGCTGTATCTAAGGCGAAATTCAAGCCCAAACTTGATATCGTAGCCCATCTCTCGGAACGCAAGTCATAACTCGAAATACAGATTTTGGACGAATCGCCCATGTTACGATCTGTTTCGATAATGCGAAGTCTCGAACTACTGACGACCTACCAATATCACACTATCTGGGGGATGCACAAGTACAGTCTTAAACTCGAAACAACGTATTGTTCATGTTTTGGCCATCATTCCAAATGCACTTTTTGTTTTTACCAGGTGACACTACTACAAATAAAAGACACCAAAGGCGCATCCCTAAGAATAAGATATAACGCATGGCACCAGTGAGACTATCTACCTAATCATGGATACCTGCTTCAATGAGAGTAGTATTACCATAGTTTGAAGAAAAGAATCACTCTCAAAAGCTCAAATACAGCTCTTAAAAGGAGCAAGTGCCAAATGATAGGTTGAAAGGTTTGAGTAAAAGCTGCAATAATGATATTGTGCATGAGACCATTGCTTTATTATTTAGTTCTACCACCACATTCAACTGTTGCATTAGCACATGTTAGACATTGGATTCGGGGTTATTATTGCATTCTTTCAAGGAATGTACCTGTACATAATTAATCTAAAACCATTCACACATAGATCCTGCCAATGTTGCCCACTCACTTCTCCGTCAGAATTGACACAGATTTTCTACATTAAATAAAAAATTCTATCAAAACCTCATGTACAAAATTCTACAAAAAGGAACTCTCTCACTCATACTGGAAGTAGTCACTTCCATGACGCATGTGAGTGAAGTTTGCGTTAGGGTGCATTCCGTTGACATCACTGAACATCACAGGTGTGCGCATTGCTTTGCTGCTTCTGATATGCTTCCTGGCATTTTCAATTCGTAGCTTTGCCTCTTCTATTGCCGAGAGTGCTGCCTCTGATGCCTGTTGCCTTTGGAACGTTTGAATATCTCTGAATGAATTTTCTTTCAACTCATGGTCTTGTTCCCATGCATTCGCTATTTCACCTGACCTGTTGTGGTTGGGTGTGGGTGCGCTGTAATCAACATGATCATACGGAGATGGCGGCTCCAAGGTATGGTTGCGACTAGCATGGTTGTTTGTAGAGATCGGCTCCAAGTTATGGCCACCATGATAATATTGACTTGGCGGCTCTAAGTTGCGACGACTTTCGAAGTTGGAAGGATTCATGATGTGTTGTGGTGCATTTTCAGCATAGTAAGAAGGCTGATTGAATCCTGAATGTATAATCATATTATCAACAGTATTGTCATGATGAAGAAAGGATACTTCATTGTGTGAATGGTAAGAATTCATTCTTTGATGGAAGTTATTTCCATCCATGATTGAAGTGTTGCTCGAGGCGGTTAGAGCAAAGTTGGAATCAGGACAACCAGTAGGAATTGGACCGCATGAAAGACAATGTTCAGCATTGTCGAAGGGGCTTCTCATCAGTGGCATCTTGCAACTAGGACATCCATAAGTCATGACCAACCACCCAGAGCTAAGGCGGCGACTTATTTCTAGGCTCATTTGCCGGCTCAGCTGATGATTATTGTCTGCATGGATTGGTCGAGGCAGAAGAGCATTGGATCCAGCAGCAACACCAAAAGTCACTAAGCTAGTCCCGGACTCCATACTGACATTGTTTTCAAGTCCACTCTCATTACAAACAACACAGATTTTCGCCATATCACCAGGGCGAATCATTGTTGGCAATTGGCATGTTGGGCACGATGCATTTGCAATTTTCCAACCCTGCTTGAGACGATACATGATTTGAGTGCTTGCCAATTTTCGTTTTGACTTCGGGCAGGAAATAGTCGCTACACTTCCATCGCTGGGAGCGGACTTGTACTGGCTTTTGCCGACCTCAATAGCTCCTTCAAATGCTTTTGCATCGCTATTAGTGCAGGTCACCAATGAAGTTACACTCGTCATCGCTTTTGTAACTGCATCATCAAATTTACAAGCAACCTTTGCAAAAGCGTTTCTCTCTGGTAAGGGCACGTTCCTAGAATTAGATTGTGTTCCAGCAACAGGTGGATCTGGCCTGTGACCACACTCGTCAGTGGTCTTCATCGAGGAATCAACAACACTTTCACCATATTCTTTTACAAAAGAGTTGGTGCAAGAAAATTCAGCCACACTACCATTTTCCGGTTCTTTCCGCAAAGAATATTCATTGCTTTCATCAGTTGCATCCTTGGCATCAGCAAATTTAGGCACATCACAAAGACTAGAATTCTCCTCAGGACCAGTAGTAGTGTATTTATCTGGCATGTTATCATCATCATCATCATGGTCACCATCAAGAGAGTATGCTTCTGGAGGAGTCCTTGAATTGTTAATGCCAGATTGCTCAGAGTCCTTTGTTTGTATCACTTCATCATAAATATCGTTCTCTGTTTTATCTGGAAGGATGTCCTCCTTCACCTTGTCATTGGATTCTTCCCCAAGTTCAACTTCATTCCTCTCCACCAGATCATTCTCTTCATTTCTTCCATTTACGAGATCACAATAGCTCTTGGATCTTTTCTCAGTCATCATATCCAGAAACTGCTTCCTGGCAAGAAATCTTCTTGCAGATGCTTGCAACATAGTTGCTGCATCCCAACTTGACAGTTTAGACCTAGTCCACGAAAGCCAAGAACGCTAATCATTTGGCACACAGAAAAGTTAGCCTTTGACGAGTGGCTGGTCTATCAGTATCGCCAAAGGCACATCCAAACGGATAAATGACTTTTGAAACACTTTCAGACTTACCTGTGCGTGTCGAACCTTTGATCGAGGTGATAACATGAAATCAACAGCAGCCGTGACATCATTTCCCATTTGGAGTTTCTTGCGCGACTCAATGATGATATCTTCAGCCCTCTCTAATGTCTCTTTGCGAGATTTAGAATCGTATGACTGCTCTGATTTATCCATGCTATTGTTTATCCCGTGCATTCTTCTTTCGTTCCTGGATTCAACGGAAGCTGCGCTGTCACACGAGATGTTGAGTTTTTGACGAGTCTCATAAATGATTCTTTCAGCGCGCTCCTCAAGTTGTTCCCGAGATTCCGAGTCGTCCAAGTGATCTGTATTGTTCCTCGTGTGCATTTTACTGTCACCCCAAGACACCACTGCAGACTTAAGACTGGGCTCATTGAATGAGGGGGTAGACTCAAAACTCCAAGCTCCTGTTTTTCTAGCATCCATAATGATTTGCCTTGCACGCTCTTCAATATACTTCTTCGATTCAAAATCGTTGTCAGAATCATTGCTCTGTGATTTGCTCAAGAATCTTCCTTGCTTTTTCTCCTCCTTGTTCTGTTCACTGCGCTCCTGTGAAATGACGCTTTCTCCACCCATTTGCAGATGAAAATCCTCATTTGTATTTGATTCTTGAGATGCAATTACGTCTTTGTGCATCTTGGGAGAGTCAGACGCATTGCGGCTGTTGGCGAGCTCTTCACTCACAAAATCTTCCCTCTCAAATTCTTCTGCGGTTTCTGCATTCCCGCATTCATCGCGATTGTCCACTTGATAGTGAATCTCCTCTTCATGCCCACAGCGTTCTTCAACTACTCTTTCATTGCTTTCTTGCACATCACGCGCCTCGATCTCCATGCAAAACTGACGTTCCTGTTGCCTACGAACCCATTTCATGATCGCAGGACATACTTTGCATTCTACACGCCCCTTGATTTCCATCAGAGGCATCTCACACCCATCACACGGTTCTTCCAACAACTTGTATCCTCTGGAGACCTTTTTCGCGATCACTTTAGTTGCGATACTGCGTCTGTGGGATCGGAATGCAGAGCGAACAAACATGTTAATGATGTTGTACTTACGTTGAGACATAACATCAAAGCAGTTAAATTTATTCTCACCTAATGTTGTAGTTTGGCATCTGAAATTCATTATCATTATCATTGTCATTTTCGTTTTCAGGTTCTTCAACCTCGACGTTTTCGTTTTTAGGTTCTTCGACCTCGACATCGCGGTGAGCATTGTCATCATTCGCTTCTTCTTCTTCGTCACACTCACGATCATCCTCAAAACCGATTTCATCAACACCAGACGCGGCACCATCAACACTTGCCATGTGTTTCTTCATCATTTGATCATATTCATTTTCTGTACCATCAAGCCCAAACAAAGTATATTCAACACCTTCTTCATTTTCGCCTCTGCTAGAGAATGCCGGTGAACTTGGCTGCTCTGGCTCTGGCTCTGATTTCTTTGCAGGCGTAAGCTCTACAGGCCTCGTGAACAGACCGAACATTTTATTCAAATCCTTTTCGATGCGATGGACCCAACAATGGATTCAATTTTATTAAGATCAAGCAGACGGAACAACAACAACTTCTATCTTTCTGATGATGTATCGCCTTGGGATGTGATCTTTATTCAATTTGCAGGCGCAGTTGTCAAATTTATGCAGATTGGCGTTGTTACGATGTTGTGGGAGGGCTGTAAGCTTCATCCGCCCTGCCTAATCAATCCTTCTGTTTTCTGTTCGTGATGGTTGCCTTGCTTGCTTGCGATGATTGGTGGCACGAATTATTATTTCTTCCCACACACATAAATCTAAGCAAGATTCATACATATGGAAACGAATATGTTTATTCAAAATTGACGATACACATATTATACCTAATATTCATTCCGATGTATGTACGTAGGTTTGTATGTTTTTAGTACTGTTAGATACTAACTACCTCAAAAAGGGAACACAAAAAACGGTCATGATATAAACTTAAACGAAAAGCAACATTCCAGGCAAGTCCTTGTAGATCAGTGGTAGATCGTTTCGTTTACACCGAAAAGGTCGTCGGTTCGAACCCGGCCAGGGACAAACTTTTGTTTTCTGGAGTATTTTTTCGCTCTCCAAAAATTAGAAAGCTTTTTGTTTTTCTCTCTATTACACTACTAGAGAGAGTAGATAGGAGAAGTAGGTATTCTCTCAGTAAAATTTAGTTCATATCCAAATATTTAATGGTGAATCGTGTATGTACTCTAGGTACTATGCATGAGGGAAGTTTTTTGCTGGATTTAAAAAAAGATCAACAAAAATAGCCAGATGCCTACTGCTCTGTACTAGTACTACTCTTACATGCAACAAGAATGTGTTACATACAGGAACAGGAAGAGCACATGTCAAGAGATCACATAATCTATTATTATATTGAATGACCTTGTCAGTTGCAATTTGGAATATTCATAGTTAGAGGCAGAGAGATGCGTGTGGTGTTGACACAACAGAGCTACCCTGCAGCTGCAGGACCATGACCACGCTTTGATGTATGGAATTTATATCAGTATCATCATGTTTTGCACCATGATTACCCAAACTGATAACAACTAACAACATATTTACACTTACAGATACAGTGGTTACAGGTATTATTCCCCCATGACCATGATGCTTTGCAACAGCAACACATATATACATGGTCTCTTGATTCTTTTACTTTTATGTTTTCTTTACCTTCACCCCCTTGTGGCATGGGTATCAAACTGTTCCATAACATGTCATATTTATCCTATGCCCCAAAGCCAAAGGGGCCCAGGAGCCTTCTAGCAGCACTATGAAACTACAAGACTATCATAAGTTTTTGAAAATTTGTTTGTGGGCTTTCTCTACTCTAACTCTATGATCTGGCAAGCCATGAGCCAGGCGAAAATAAGACAAGCACAGGGAGTATCTAGAGAAAGTAGGCTATAGTAGGTCATTAGGTAATAGTTGGGCAGATGCTATCTCTAGCACCTAGATATTCATAAATCAGCCTCCATGTCCATGTCTCCACCGTCTTCATCATGGGACATTCTTTGATGGATACTACTCAGGAGCAGTAATTGTATTTGTGAGTGAACTATTCTTGTTCTCAGTGCTTTGTGCATTGTTTATTATAAAGTCATCATTCAAGTTTTGCAAATATCTATATCCCAATCCCAAACAAAAAGTGAAAGCAACATGTTCGCTACAATTCTTATTGAGGAGATGTATCTGAAAACATTTGTGACATTGACATTTTTGCTCATACTGTTTGAATAATAATTATTGGCAATGAAAATCACGTAGATCGAATGCTCTCAATCTAATTGGTTTTTGTGTATAATGTCTAGCCCACTCACTCTCTATTGTAAAATGACAAAAATTCAAGAAATTTTGAATGTAGTTACATATTTTTTACTTGCCTTCATCTCAACCTCAAATTTACAACATTGTCGACCCCTTTCTGCCTCAAATATCTAAAGCTGAAGCCTAAAGTTCCTTATTTCACTCACATTAGTTGGTACTTGTTGTTACTGTTACCATAAAATGTACAGTTGTTTACAGTTTATATTACTTCCTGATAATGATGTAAAATACACACCTCTCAAGATGGTAATACATTGCTGCATTTCTGTCAATATGACTGCATACTCACTCATCAGCTAATGTCCTGGACCCTTGACCCTTATCCCAATGTGAAGATTCCTCTACTGCATCAACTCCCAGCCTCTCTGGATGGGTGTACCACATGATATCATATGGACAATTTTAAATAATCACAATGTCCAGATAGGTAGTTCTGAAGCCTATTCAATTTCTTAGTAACAAGTTGTTCATTCATTGACATCTTACTAGTACCTCATTAGTTGTCAATGTCAATGATAATGCATGTCAAGGTCAGGATAAATTAATCTGGTTGGATCTCTCTTCATCATGATTGGTTCTGAGGCAGTTGACAAATGGTGTTTATCCTTGTGGCAGTGCAAGTCAGTTATTTTGCACCAGAGGCATGAGCCAGGGCTGTAGAGGAGGAGATGAAACTATGCATTGCTTTTGTTGAAAAAATTCTTGGCTTTGATAGGGGCAGGGGGTATGCTTGGGCATTGTCAGTGTAATACAGTACATAGTACCTACCTACATACCTACCCTACTAGGTGTCATAGATGGATGCGCAGTCACATTTTTGGTGCTCTCAACAATGCACAAATCTGCCTTGGAGACTGTTAATAGCATGTTGAGAGTTGAGAGCATCCGCTGCTCACATCACACTTTGGGATTGGCATGTAGTGGCCACAGCATCACATACCACTGTAGGTCCACCATGGCCATCATGGTGCCCTCATCCCTCATGGCCGCACCATCCTCAATGAAGGCACATACTGGCTTGCGCCATTCCTGCAAAGCCAATGAGAGTATTTTTGAAGGATTGACATTCACCTAGAGGAGGTGGCAGTAGAATTCTTTCAACTTCCTTTATGCATTGTGAATCACCTTGAGAAGTATAGAGTTGGTGCTTAATATATTTGTAGTATGATGCCCGCCGAGCATCAAAAGACCAGCAAGGACATCTGTAGAGTGCATGAGGCATGCGGTTGGATATAGGTAGAGATGGACACATGATGCTTCCCAAAGAGGGCAAACTCTACTCTTGAACTGAAGATGGAAAGAGTGACATCCACGAAGTTGCACTTTGTTCTAATGGTGTAAATTTCCATTCAAATTCAAGGCATTTTTATTTGACCATTGCACCACTGTAATACTCAACGACATTATTGGAAGTCTATCTCGTCTGGGCCATGAAGACAACACCATATATTGTTATGGGTCGGCCGTACATTGTCAATACCACAATTGTAAGTATGTAGTAAAAGATCATATGGGTCAGTGTGGCTGCTCAAGGTTGAAAGACTTCCTAATACACGACAACAAAGATGATGACATAAGGAGGGGCCAGAGAATGACCCAAAGCTATTTCAACAAGTTGATTTAGGAGGAAGGCACCACCAAACATAAGACATCACTGCCACTGTTTCTAAAACCAATGTCCACATGTCAGAGTGATGAGGGATTGGCATTGTAAGCCATATTGGGTATGATGTTCTTGGTGTAGATGCCTTTGGCATCAAATGCAAAAAATATCTCATTTGGTGGAAGGTGCAACAGTGCTTCAGAAACTCAAGTATTACAAAGATACCAATGTGTTGAGTTTATGAATTTTGCTTTAAAATGGTATTTTGAGGAGAGTTCTTTTGTAGATTGTACACAGAAAAAGATAATGGGATCTGTTAGATGATTGTACTTGATAGACATGATTCATATCCAAGAACCATATGTTGTTGTCCATTTGTCAATTGTATCTTTTATTTTTTGTCTTCCAAACCTATGTTGGATTGTTGAGATGCTTGGGGGCATGGGGCATCATCCAATCAGTCACATACATCATTCATGGTTGATGTAACAATTATCAATTATAACACTCTCCTTTTGTTGGATATCACACAGGCAAACATTTCTTTGAAGGGAATTATGGCTTTGACATTTTGGCAGAAGGAGTTTAATTGGCAGAGTCACTTTCAACGAGAAAAAGATGCAAAGGGTGATACTATCATTTTGAAATCACATAATGCTATTACCAATTTTTTTGCTTCAAATTACTGATGATAGGAAAAGTGCACTCAAATTGACTCAAAGGTTTATGAATATTTTTTAAAATTTAAAATGTCAGCAGATGCAGTGTTTTTATGATAGTGGCAGAAATAGGTTTCATGGCTACAACACACAATTTTTGTAATCGCATAAATAAGCAAAATTCATAAATTACAGGAAACAAATATGTTTAATATTTTTCAAATTTAGCAATACGCATTTAATTGATATACTACACTCTTATGTACTCGCCAACAGATGTCAGTATGCTGGATAATCACATAATACAAAAAAGAGGCAGTTGGTGTGACGATGCCATGATGATGTCAACACAGAAAATGACATATTGCAAAACATGATGCACACAGATAGGCATGCATGTCCTTGTCCTTGAAGACCAGTGTGAATTGTTTTGTTTAGTACACCATAATGTCAGCAATTTGAGTCCAGCCAAGGATGAGCATTTCATTTTGTTAGGCACATCTCAAGTGATTTGTTTTGCTGAATTCAAAAATCAACACACCCTAGATAGGTAGTTGTGTAGATATCTCAAACACCTAATGATACATCATCATCATCATCATCATCACCATTTTCTATGATATAGTACCCTCCATGGGCCATGGGATATTCTATGATAGAAACTTTTCAGGAGTTGTAGTATTTTCATTGTGTGCTTTTTGTGCATTGTAATTGTATCACTGTGAGTAGAATTACCATTTGAGTTTACAAATAAATGTATTCCAAACCAAGAGTAAAAGAGGAAAGATTTTTTACTATTCTTATTTTGAGTATTATATTGAGGTATTACAAAAATCTTTCAACATTGCAACATTTGTGGCATTGGCACTTTTGCTCATACAGGAGTATAAATATCAAATGTCAGCGCTACACATCAAAACACTATAGAGTGTTATATAGATTGATGTTGTTTGTTGTTTTTGATGTGTGGCTCTCATTCTAAATGATTTTGTGTGCATAGCCCATCCTCAGTCACTCTATCTCTATGCTCTATACTAATGTTAGTATGCACAAAAATGATGCAAACTTAACATTTGACATATTATGAAAGTATTTACACATTTACTTTTCTTTCCTTCTCGTCAAGAATCTTAATTGGTGGCATTGAACAAAAACATGCATAAATCCGAAGCTCCGTAGGTAGATAGTACTTCTCTTAGTACAGCTTGTATACTCTGGCTCTGGTGCCAGGTCAAAGTCAAAGTCCACGGACATGCTAACATTTACAGTTGTTTATAAAGTTATATTTATCTTTTCCCTCCTGTCTACAATGGTTTGGAATAACTTGTTGAGGAATGATCACCTTGATTATGTGTTACCATAGTTGTCAATGCCCCTCCCCTGTCTTAGGCATGCTCACCGGACATAAAAACACAAACATGCCCCATGCTGTGAGCCCTTGCGTGGTTGGTGGCAGTTTCACAGTAGTTGTACATCATGTCCAAGTACTATATACTATGTAGGTAGGACATAGTATCTTTGTACAAGATAGTACGATACTATCGAAGGTACACCTGACAGCCACACAAAGCAGGATCATCACTTTGCTTGCTTGGCGTTGATGGCAACGCGACCGACGCCCGATCGATGCAGATGCAGGAGCCGACGACGCCGCCGAGTACAACCATTATCAAGACACATCACGCACGGCTCAATCAAGCAAGAATAAGCACCGACCATCCCCATTGCCACCGAGAACGTCTAGGCACAGTCCAAGACGACAATTCTACCACACCAAGATAGTCCAATCGTAAAATTAGCAATAGTAAGGCACAATGAGTGACGCCAAGTCGTTGTTCGTATTACACGAGGCGGCAGCCGGATATTCTCTGTTCGAAGTTGTCGCCTTCGAAGAGATCGGGGCCCTCCTAGAAGGTGCCATGGACACCGTCACTGATCTTGACCGCTTCAGTCGTGCCGTGAAACTCAAGGCATTCCAACCTTTTGCTTCCGCAGAAGATGCCCTTGCAGCCATCAACGCCATCAGTGAACATTCGTGCACAGAGAGCTTGCACGATTTCTTGGAAATGAACCTCCCCAAAGTTAGCAAGAAGGGGAAGAAGGAGGGGAAAGCCCCACCATTTGCTTTGGGTGTCGTTGATGCCGCATTGGCCACTGCCATTGCTGATGGCATGCCAGGCTTGAGCTGCCGCAGTGACGAGACTGTGCGTGAGGTTCTTCGTGGGTGTCGCTTGCACCTTACCCACTTTGTGAAAGGTCTTGCAGGCGGATCTCAGGAACAGGCTCAATTGGGTCTCGGACATTCCTATTCCCGTGGAAGAGTGAAATTCAACCCTGCTCGTTCTGATAACATGATCATCCAATCGATTGCACTTCTCGATCAGATGGATAAAGATCTTAATACATTCGCGATGAGAGTTCGCGAATGGTATTCTTGGCACTTTCCTGAATTGAAAGAACTTGTCAAGGATAATTACATGTACGCACGATGCGCTGCATTCGTCCAGGACAAAGGTTCTCTTTGTATGACAAAAGGGGGGGAGGACACTGAAGAAGGTGGCGATAAGGATGTACAGGAAGAAAAGTTGGCAGGCCTTGTTGAAATTATTGGAGATGAAGATGTGGCGAACGCAGTGGTAGCTGCTGCGCGTACATCGATGGGTATGGATTGCAGTGCAGTAGATATGGTGAACATTGTGAACTTTACTCAAAGAATGGTCAAACTAGCTGAGTATAGGAAGCAACTGGCCTCTTATTTGACGGATAAGATGTCTGTTGTAGCACCAAACTTGGCTGCTTTGATCGGAGACACAGTTGCAGCTAGATTAATTAGCAAGGTAAGAATCGTGCCAGGCAAAAACTATGGCATGGTAACATCTGGTTGCAGTTTCGATTGGTGTCATCTGTTTTGCCTCTTCTAATCTCTCTTCATCAATATAATATCTACTTGAAAAACGTTAGGCTGGGTCATTGACAAACCTTGCCAAGGCACCTGCTTCTACAGTACAAATTCTTGGAGCCGAGAAGGCCCTTTTCCGTGCACTCAAAACAAAAGGAAACACTCCAAAGTATGGTTTGATCTACCATTCCACCTTCATTGGACGTGCAGAGGCAAAGAACAAGGGTCGGATATCGCGTTATCTTGCCAATAAATGTTCGATTGCAACTCGCATTGATTCATTTGCTGATGAGCCATCTAATGCATACGGCTTAAAGCTTCGTGATCAGGTAGAAGAGAGGCTCAAGTTCTATGAGACTGGTGCCGCTCCACGTAAGAATATTGACGTAATGGAGGAGGTTGCGAAACATTTGAAGGCAGGGAAGGACGCAGAAGATGAAGAAATGGAGGACGCAAACGACGATAAAAAGAAGAAGAAGAAAGATAAAAAGGCAGATAAAAAGCGCAAGGTTGATGATGATGATGAATCTGATAAGGAGGAAGAAAAGGTGCGTTTACTTTGTATCAAAATAGTTGTATCGACTGAATTGTACTTTTTGACTGAGTTTTAATCTTTTCTTTGTAATGCAGGCGGTAAAGAAATCAGCAAAGAAAGCCAAAAAGGAAGCATTCGAGACCCCAAAAAAGGCTGCCGATGATGAAGAGGAGGCTAAGGTATGTATTTCACATCCTTTTCATCTGATTAAACAGTTGTGTTC
Organism: Conticribra guillardii; assembly: GCA_036939335.1. Lineage (NCBI taxonomy): Eukaryota > Bacillariophyta > Thalassiosirophyceae > Thalassiosirales > Thalassiosiraceae > Conticribra > Conticribra guillardii. Next base: position 22,879 of record JALLAR010000016.1, read on the forward strand.
TCTGTACTCACATAATCTTTTCGTCTTCCTTTCTAGTCATCAAAGAAATCATCTAAGAAGTCAGCGAAGAAATCTGCGAAAAAGTCATCAAAGAAGTCAAAGAAGGATTCGTCGGAATAAAACCAATAGCGTTTCTTTCATATTTTATTCAGGGTTGGGGCAATAGGAATAGGTATTGGTTTTCAAGTTATGTACCAAACTTTCATGCATGTGTATTCTAAGTAATAACACATGATATAAGTACTGTTATTAATATTATTATTCCATTTCATTTCCTTAATGGCCAGAAAATAGCACTGTAATGATTCACTTTTGATTATTTCAATTTGATGCACTTCATTCACCTGTAAGGAGGATGGGTAGGTGGATTGCAGAAATTTACGCAGAACCAGCGCAGCGCTAGCTGCGTGCTGTATCATCACGAAATCTGGATTTTTTAAAATATTATCTACCCCAGCGAGCAGATCCCAGCCGAACAATCCAATGACGGACATCATACAGACGCCATCAACTTGATCTTTTGTGTTTTGTGTCGTTCACTTTTTACTTTTTACTCCACCCTGCCTGCCCCACATCATTACACCGACCATGACGGCCCTCACTTCAGCCAAAGGATTTGCCACAGTTTCATGTGCACTACTTGCGCTAAGCGCCAACCCCGCGGAAGGCTTCACCACTCCCCATGGATCTCTCTCATACCGACCGACTTCCTCGACAACAACGTTGCACGCAAAGGAAAGCGTGGAAAATCTGTTCGAAACACCTGCATGGGAATCCATCAAGAGAGATCTTGACCAAGTCCCAATCTTTGCATGTGCCAACGGGGAGGGTCAACCTATGAAATATCGCATCGACTTGGCAAGCAAAACTGACGGTGGCGAACCGAATTCGTTTGAGGTGCCCCTTTTCTACACCCACGTGGACGATGCTCTCGAGGAACTGGGAAAGGCACGAGAGAATAAAAATGTTCCCGGAATGGATATTAATCCATATCCATTGGGAGAGATTTTCCAAATGTGGGCAACCGACAAAGCTGTCATCATACCAAACAAAAGCGCAATTTTACAAGCGGGGGCGCCGCCAAATTCAAATCCAATGGGACAAAATGTCCCACTATTTGCATGCATGGAGATTGCACAAGAGAACGAGGCCGGAATACCGGTATTGCCATTGTTTTTAGATTTGGCAGATGCCAACGAGGCAGTTTCGGAGGCTGTATCGTATGATGGTGGAAAACCGGAGGATTTCGAGGTTGTTTGTCTCAGTTTGCCTGGAGCGATCGAAATGCTGGCTAATGCCGACGAGAAGCAGACTGCTTTTCATTTCGTCCCTCCTACATCCTCGTTGAAACATATTCGTGATTATTTGTCGGGACAATAAATTTGTGTGATATTTGAATTTGTTGACAAAAACAACCGAATGATTTGGGTTTGGATGGAAAATATGATTTGAGCACAAGATATTCCTTAAACCTAAGTTACACGCCCCGAAAGCTGGGAGATCAGACAAAGCATAGTATTTGATTGTGATCATTCATACAAAGATCTAGACTTTTTGAACGAGGACCAGCAATAAGTAAGATTACTTCTCTTCATTTGCTACAGCTTTGTCAGCTTCACTGTGCCTTACTCGCGAATCTTTAATTTGTTTCGAAAATGAAGTGCATCTTGCAAAAATTGGCGATCCTCTTTTCAAGGGTGTGACAGGAAAATGGGGTTTGCCATATGTCTTCAATTCATGAGACCTACGTGACATCTTCTTGATTTCTCTTGCCCGCCATTGTTTTTAAATCATTCTCGGATGACACATCAAGGCACGACGGTCGAACTAATTGATTCATGGAAGATCAGACGAAGCATATTATTTGATTGGCAAGATCTAGGTAGACTTTTTTTGATGAGGATCAAAAATAGGTCACATTACTTCTCTTCATTTGCTACAACTTCGTCAGCTTCACTGTGCCTTACTCGCGAATCTTCAATTTGATTCGAAAATGATGAGCATCTTGCAAAAAGAGGCGATCCTCTTTTCAAAGGTGTAACAGGAAAATGGGGTTTGCCACATGTCTTCAATTCATGAGACCAATACGTGACAGCTTCTTGATTCCTCTTGCCCGTCATTGTTTTCAAATCATTCTCGGATGACACATCAAGGCACGACGGTCGAACTAATTGATTCATGGCATGGGTCTGGGCGCTCGTGGCAGTCGATTCGTATTTTTCGTAAGGCGAATCGTTTTGCTGGGACCAGATTTTCTCGCGTTCCTTTTCCATCGTAGATTGGGCGATCTCGCGGTATTTTTTATTCTTCATTATTGCTCGAGGACCAACGCCTCTGCCATCAGACTTAGGAGTCATTATTCACAATACTTATGCACTTCCTCTGAAAAATCCCATTGTCACGTTTGCCTCAATTAAGGTTTTTATTTTTTAGAATTGAATGCTTTAAAATCACACGAGCGCAGCAACCTCTTTGCTGCCCTCTTTCAGCATGAACGCGGTCCAACCTAAATGATCTTTTACTAATGGGACCGTGAAACGCAAGCAAACATGGTTGTGCCTCAAATGCCTCCTGGTAAGAGTGTATCACAATTGATATTTCTGTTTGTGTTCGTGCTTGCCCTTGATGATGTTTCTCGTTCTCACTCGTCTTCGCTTTCTAAACATGGCGATTGCATACAAAATATGCATACTTAAGGAACGAGAGCATCGTTCACTGGGCCTCCCCGTGGGCCTCTGCCAAATGGACCAATATCTCCAATGAGTGAGTAATTTCATGGATTGCATATTGCAGAACTAAATAAATTCTCATATTTTCCTCACATATTGTGTTTTCTTGTAGGCGGACCACAACTGCCATCGCCAGGAATGAGACCAATGCCTCCTCAGCCAACTGGAAGGCAATCTTTCCACGGGCCACCGCCAGGCCGTCCTCCACCTGGCATTGGCCCTAATAGCCCGCACTCAGGAATGTCTAGAGGTGATCCGCCATTTGGTGCAGCACTTCCTAGAGGAGCTCCTCCACAAGGTCCTCCGCCCAGAGGACCACCACCAACGGCACCAAGAGGCCCTCCACCTCGTGGGCCTCCGCCAAGAGGATCAATTCGAATGGCACCTCCAGGTGGACAGCCGCCGGGGCAATATCTTGGGCGGCAATCTTTTCACCAAGGCAAGTGACTTAGCAAAATGCGACGCCAACATAAAACACTTTTCCATAGTCTTTTCGCTCACAAAACACACCTGTCTATCTTCATTGCACCTCAGGACGACCATCAATAGATCCGCCTTCATCAAATAATTATCCACATCCATCAGCACCACCACATCCAAACCACCACATGATGCCACCAATTACTCCAATCCATAACCCTCAAATGTCACAGCATCCTATTGAACTATTATCACATCCAGTGATGATGAACAATATGTACAGACCAATTCAACCCAGCCCTCTTGGGAAACCACCGCCCCATATTCCGTCTCAGGCACCTCCAATAACCCCGCAACCACAGCATGCATTTGGAAAATTAATTGTCACAATAATTAAAGGTGTAAATCTCAAAGCAGGCCAAGGTGTCTTTGGCAGAGCTGATCCATATGTGAAGTTGAAGTTGGGTGAAAGCGAATTGTATACAAATCCACACAAAAGTGGTGGAAAGAACCCAGTGAGTGCTATCAAAATTGTATTCTGGCTTATTGATAGTATTATGAAACCATTTAACAACATTCCCTCTTGATTGGTTTTGCTATCGTAGGAATGGAAAGAAGAGTTCGAATTTGAGATAAGTACAGAACGAGAATTAGAAATCGAGGTAATGGACAAGGAAGTTATAGGGAGCGACAAGTTCATGGGTTTTGCACGTGTAGGAATATTGGACTGGGTTGCCCAGGGAAATTACGAAGGTACAATCGAGCTACTCGACAAATCAAACCACAATGCTGGGCAGTTGGCCGTCTCTGCAGCGTTCTACCGACATGGCATGTACCCTGAAAGAAAGAGTCGGCCGACATCCGCAACTCCTCGAGACATGTTTGAAAAGGAAAACGCGAACGAGAATTCACGAGGAGATGAATTTACAGAGAAGGAAATAGTGGAAGCATTTCGAGCATTTGATCTAGATAAGAATAATTATGTTGGTGCGGCAGAAATAAGACATGTACTGTTAAATATTGGAGAGAGACCAACAGATGAAGAGGTGAGTGCCATCGGAGCTCATAAACTCAGTATTATCTCACTAATAAACATACATAATATTGATTGCAATATTATCTATGAACCAGGTTGATGAAATGATTCGTATGGTAGACAAAAATGGTGATGGCCAAGTAGCCTTCGACGAATTTTACCGAATGGTCACTGGTGGAAGAGACCCTCCATCAGGACTAGGATCTGCTGCCCGCCATTCCATAATTGGAAACAACAGCATCAACTTAAGTGGCTTAACACGCAGCAGAGGAGGAAGCTTTACCAATACACCACAGACTCCAATATCAGGACCTGAAGTGGTCAAGGCACGAAACGCCAAAAGAAAGGCATTGGATGAATTTGCAAGAGATAATTTCTTGAAACCAGAATCCATCAAGAGAGCACATCGTCGATTCCAAGTGCTGGATAAGAAAAAGTCTGGAGTTATGGATTACACGGAATTTTGTGAAGTGTTACAGGTTGAACCAAGTGTACAGTGCGAGGAAGTATTCAAGATGTATGACTACAATAGATCTGGGTTGATTGACGTGAAAGAATTTTTGATTGCGCTTGCCAACTTTACAGGCGCAGGCAAAGATGATAAGTGAGTGCATCAAAATATCGCATTTTTCAATTGTCCTGGTAGACAATCGTCTGTGGCTCACACATACTCCCGCTGTTTTACGTGCCTCTTTTTCAATTTCAGAATGAAATTTGCCTTTATGCTTTATGACGAAGACAGCAACGGATCAATCACACACCATGAGTTGGTGAAAATACTACGTTCCAATCACATGGCAAAAACAGAAGCCGAAGTATCCCGAAAGGCAGAGACCATAATGGCCCAATGCGACAAACGCAATGATGGTGTTATAACATTTGATGAATTTGTAGTGGTATCCAAAAAGTTTCCTAATATTTTGTTTCCTGCCCAACAAATCAGAGGTTGATCCTAGTAGGACCTAGAAAGGAACACGTAAAATATAAAAATGTTCACTTTTTATCTCTTTTACCCTTTAAAACAAAAAATGTTATATGAGCACACCTTGAACACTCAAAGTAAAAACCATTCATGGGGCACTCTGATATATTCTTATAGAAACATGCCTATTCATTTCACAACATTAATTGCGTAACTGATTCCATAATTTTGCCATCATTTCAAAAAGTTTTGATTATCAGAAATGAATAGCCTTTTAGTAGATGAAAATGAATGCTTCTATGTTTATTATTATTTTTTGTATGAATGCATAACTAATTGTTATTTTCATGAGAGTATGGTAGGCACAGAAATCAACCATTTATAAGATTCACCTCCATCCCTCATCTTTTCACTGCTATCTCAAACAAGCTTATTAGTTGCAGCCTCTTGTTTTCATGGCACAGTTGTTGTTGAAAGTTGCAAGTTAGTAGTACAATAACACAAAAAATAATAGCGAGGGAGAAACAGTCTCTACGATCGGTCTGTACTTTGTTCTCTAGAAGATTTGCTACAATCTCAACCGCATGCTGTTTACTGTTTACTGTCACTGTTGGCACGAATGACAGACGAATAGGAGTGCGTGTTCGCCCGCATGCAATTTTCAACTTCTCCAAAACGACCGACTCCAATTGAAATTATTATTTCTCTTCTGTATGGTACTACTACATTTTCTTCATTTCCCCCCAAGCAACCCCTCAACCCAACACTCACCATCGACGACAGCATAAACGCAACCATGTCGTCCTCCAATCTCCAAGATGAAATAGACGCCCTCAACGCCAAAATCACCAAACAAGGCTCCCTCGTCCGCGAACTCAAAAAACAATCCTCCTCCAATGCCGACGACATTGCCTCCGCCGTCGACGCCCTCAAACAACTCAAAATCTCCGCCGAAACCCTCCGCAAACAAAAAGAAGCATCCGATCCCACCAAAGCCTTCAACCGCAAAGTATTCGATGAATTGATCCTGCGTAAAATGTTTATCGTGCCAAGTTTTGAAATTCACGGCGGCGTGAAAGGATTGTTCGACCTGGGTCCTCCGGCATGCGCCCTCAAGGCGGCCATGGTGGACGCATGGCGCAAGCATTTTGTATTGGCGGAATCCATGCTGGAAATGGAGTGCACCTGCCTCACTCCGGAAGTGGTCCTCAAAACTTCCGGGCACGTCGATCGCTTCACCGATCTCATGGTCAAAGATCCCGCGGGGGGCGAGTGCTTCCGTGCCGATAAGCTACTCGAAGATGTCATTGACGAACTCCTGGAAGCGAATCCCGACATGCCCAACGAGGAGCAAGAGGAGCATTTGAGGATTCAGCGACAGGCGGATGCCTTTTCTCCCGCGGAGTTGGACGAACAACTCGCCAAGTATGGGTGCAAGGCTCCGAGTGGGGAGGCGTATGGACCGAGCTTTCCGTTTAATTTAATGTTCAAGACGAGTATTGGACCGGAGGGGACGAGTGTGGGATATTTGAGGCCGGAGACGGCGCAGGGTCTGTTTGTCAATTTTAGGAGGCTTTTGGATGCAAATTCGCAAAAGATGCCTTTTGCGGCGGCGCAGATTGGGTTGGGATTTCGTAATGGTGAGTTGTGAAGAAAAATGACGAGTGAATCGTTTCACTTTGTGGCAAAATTGATGATGAAATACTGCAAATATATATTGGTTATGATGTCTGCTCATGAATACTGTGATGATATTCAAACGCTCTCCCTCCTACCACAACATACTGCATCCAAACAACAAAGAAATTGCTCCCCGATCCGGCCTCCTCCGTGTCCGCGAGTTCTGCATGGGCGAAATCGAACATTTTGTCAACCCAGATGACAAATCCCACCCCAACTTCTCTTCCGTTGCAGACAAGGAACTCGTTCTCTTTGGCCGCGTCGATCAATTGGGCTCTGGAAAGACCAAGACCATTGCTGTCAAAGATGCAGTGTCTACCGGTCTCGTCAATAACGAAACTTTGGCGTACTTCATGGCACGAACTCAATTGTTCATGGAGAAAATTGGTATGGATCCAGCACGTTTGCGTTTCCGTCAGCATTTAACCACCGAAATGGCACATTATGCCTGTGATTGTTGGGATCTCGAAATTCAAAGTTCCTATGGATGGGTGGAATGCGTGGGTCATGCGGATAGGGCTTGTTATGATTTGGATGTGCATGGTAAGGCAACCAAGACACCCATGGTGGCGACATTGAAGTTGGATGAGGCGCGAGAGGTGGAGGTGGCAAAATTGAAGTTTGATCGTAAGGCGTTGGGTAAGACATTTAAGGGGGATCAACGTGTGGTGGCAGCGGCTTTGGAGAGTTTGGCTGAGAGTTGGTCAGATTTTGAGCCTGTTGCTTCGGCGCTTGAGGCGGATGGAAAGACTACTGTAGATGGCTTTGAAATTACCAAGGATATGGTTTCATGGAAGCAGACGAAGAAGCAAGTTCACGAGATTAAGTTTACACCGTCGGTGATTGAGCCATCGTTTGGTATGGGACGTATCTTGTACTCATTGTTGGAGCATTGCTTTTATCAGCGAGATGCTGATGAGCAACGTTGTGTGATGAGATTCAAGCCGGCTGTGGCACCACAGAAATGTGCAGTTTTGCCCATTAGTAGTGGAGACGAGGTCAATGCTGTGGTAAGTTCTTTATTCTTTTATTAACCGACGATTTTGCTCATTCAACTGTGGCAAAATGTTTCGTTTCATTATTTCGTACGATGCTCACACACTTCACTTTTTGCAACAATAGGTCGATGAAATTGCAGCAGAGCTTTTGGACAACGACTTGGCGACTCGTGTAGACAAGTCAACCGCATCTCTTGGAAGAAGGTATTCCAGAGCTGATGAAATTGGTGTGCCATTTGCCGTGACTGTTGACTTCGATACTCTGACCGATGGAACTGTAACTCTTCGTGAGCGTGATTCAACTGTTCAGATTCGTCTGCCGAAGAAGGATGTAACAAGGGTTCTCTTTGACTTTGTCCACGGAAGATTCACATGGGACGAGGCTACTGCGAAGTATCCTGTTGTTCAAGTCAAGGAAGATTAGATCAATGCATTGTTGATTTGCTAATTAAAACTTAATTTCACATTTTTGCTGTCGGGTAATACTGCATGTTATCTAGAATTATTTCTCCCGCGGACACGGGCAACAAGTGGAGAAGAGAATTTGCCAGTAATTATTGCCGATTTTGGCCGATATACACTCCGCAGCGACTGTACAGGTCGCAAGCTTTTCCTACTTACACCACCACGAAAGGATGATGTATTCGGAACAAGACCCTCCGACGGAGGAAGTGCATCATGATTCACCTTTGGAGCTCGGATCCCATTGACGCCAGGAAAAGGTTGACTGCAACCAAGGCAATATGACGTCCGACCTACCATCAGTGTATCTTTTGTATTTTGGATTCCAACCTTAGCTTCGCTGAATACATGCTTCACCAATGCCATTACCTCTCCTCTTGTCATTCGTTGTTTCATTTCTATTCGTTGGCCAGTGTACATGAAAATGAGATTTGATAAGAAATGAATGCCTTTCCAGCCAGCCATTGGCAAACTGTTGTAATAATGACTTACCAATCCTCATATTTTCTATAATCAATCGCAGTGTTTTGTCCTCTCCTAAGCGATCCGACATGGTATGCTCAAGTTCTCTCAGCATTGAATCAATTTGGTCTTGGCTGGGCTTATCCGCCAATTTGGAAGCGAATCCACCCATTTCTTTTTCTATCGACTTTAATTCTTCTAGCCGCGTTGACAGTTCCTCTTCTAATGATACTCTAACAGCATCAGTTGCTTGCTGTATCCTTGCATCCAATTCGTCCATTTCTAATAATTCTGTTCCGGAGGTAGGAGGAAGGCCAGTATCCATACGGGATACTATATCATTTTTGTGCGTTGCAAGTGCGGCTCTGAATTCTGCCAAATCACTGTTTATCTTTTCTGCACCGTTAGACATTAATGCCTGCTGCTTGTCAAGTTCTTTGTCCAGTGACAACTTGATTGTATTTTCCAACTGATCCAACTGTTGCTCAAAAACATCTCTATCTAGCTTTGTGTCTTTGATTTGTTCAATCTGTTCATTAACACGCCCCTTGAGAGTCCACAACTCATTTTGGATTGCTTTTGCATTATTGCCTTCCGCTCCTTCGGTTTCACATGTGTTGCCACTGTTATCAATGATTTTGCGGATCACCTCTTTCTCTGCTTCAAAATCTTGATTCGATACCTTTTCATTGATGCATGTTGTCAGATCATTAATTTGGCTTTGGAGACTTTCAGTTACTTTTACATCCCGTTTCTCAAGGTGCTCTGAGTAAGAATTTTCTGCCACGTCAATATCTGATATTGCTGTATTGTTTGTCTGCGCGTTCAGATCATCTCGAATCACGCTTATTTGATGCGCAAGATCTTTTAACAACTCCTCAGTCCGGGTTTCTCGTTCATTCAAACGAAGCAGTACGCTTCCTGATCTATTCCGGTGTCTCGGGATACTTGGGACATCCTTAGCATTGCCTTTGTCATCTGCATCGACCTCTTTATCAATTTTTCTACGATCCTCCGGGACTGCAACCAAACCAGAAGTCTGAACCTCGCCAATCGAACCAGACCTAATTGGCAATACCTCACAATTTACATCATAATCATTCTCCACCTTGTTGTCTTGTTGCACGATGCTTTTGACCACACCAAAAGACCGAGAATTATCTGTTGAAGTAGAGATGTCAGAATTTTTGCCACATGTACCATCTTTTTGGTACTCAGATTGCTCATCATTTGTAAGATAATTCAATTCCAATACTGCATCTATTTCTGTGGTTTGTTCCAAGCCTGATACCGAATCTCCTTCTGTGGATTGCAAATTCTGTTTCTTTATAGGTGAAATGCAAGCACTATCAACCTCATCGAAGCCACTCAATACAGATTCGATAGCACGAAGACGTCTAGCAATCTGTGTCAACATTTTTTCATCTATTTCCTGGTTTTCAATTCGCGCTCTCAAATCTTTAATTTCTGCTAGACCCTCGATCACGCGTGTATGCGATTCTTCCAGTCGTTGCAATCGAGCAGATACCGTTCTATTCTTATTGAGTCGAACCTTTGCAACACATGCAGTTGCAGCAGTTTTGAGCGGCATTGGATCAATTATTAAGCCACCCTCTTTTGCTTTCTTGCAAGACGTATTGCTACTCTCAACGCGTGACTCTTGAATATGTTCGTGTTGTGGAATGAATTGTTGCGCATCTCCCTCCAGACCTTGTTGGTCAAACTCTGCAGTAAAATCGTGGCCCACTTCATTTCCTCTGTTCAATTCATCATTATTATCACCACTTGAAAGCACACTGGATTCATCATGCTCATCAACAAAGCCCTGGAAATTGAAAGCTAGTGTCTACCGGTATAATCACATAATAGCGTTTCAGTGAATTTACTAGATGCGAACATTGCATTCAAAAAAGAAGAAGAAAACAATCACCGCACATTATTTCTCACCTTTATTTCATCTTTTAGCCCCAATACTGTGTTAATGGATATTTCGTGTGATTCTTTCAAGTCTTCATGCTCTTTTTTCAGATTTTGGAAAGTACTAACAATCTCATTTCGCCCTCTACCCCATTCTTCTATCGCAGTCTGATGCGCATTTTCTTGTTGAATCCGAATCTCTTCATACTTTTGAAAAGATTCCAGTTGCGCCCTCTTCAAATTGTTTATTTCTGACGATTGGTCTTTTATCAATCCCAAAATGAGTTCAAACGCAGATCCAATATTCCTCGATGGCACCTCAAAAAGGTTATTGATGCATAAATCAAGTTGTTTGGCAACGTCTGCTTTTTCGTCGTGAGTGGTTAGATTTGTCGCATCGACTATATTTTCGTCCTCTGAGGCGACACTCATTCTCTGTAGTACGTCCCTGTTAACTGAGAACAAAAGAAGATGATAGCAAAATAGGGAGCCTTTCTGGCTGTACCCTTTCCCGTAATTCTTTGGATTCTATGCTTGAATCATAGTTGCCAATGCTAATTTCACAATTCCGAACCAATTCCGTGCCATGGCCAAGAGAATTCGTTCGGCAAGTCTTCCAGTGTAACTATTCCCGTATTTTTTTTTTCGAAAATTGAGAAGGTTTAGTGAGCATTTTTCAAACAGAAAATCTGCTTTTTTCGCACCAACCACGTGCTTTCAATTCGGAACACCATTATCGAATCGCATTGTCATAGATGCTCATTCCGCCTGAACAATCAACATAATGACTCTTGAAGACTCACATTGTGCCAAATTCTGTCTCGCACCACATCCTCTCGACAAATCTCCTCCACGAACACCAGACAATGTGAAGAAATGGCGAAAAAGCAACTTCCTTGATCCTGGAAAGAAACTGAGCCACCCGGCAATGATTGGAGACTTGGAAAAGAGAGGGTATTCCGAAGAACGCATATTGTTTGGTTGTGCCAAGAAAAATGGAGAAGTGGACGACCACGTTGAGGACTTATGGGTTCAGCACGATTGTGACGAGTATCACTCGGTGAAAAAAGGACTCTTAGAAGCATCATACAACTCGACTCCTCTCGGGAGAAGCCAAAATAGAGGCCACAAGCTTCCAGGATTCATGCTCGATAGTGATTATAGACACGGAGTAACATCTTCAAAAGCCGAACAAGATGCCAAGCAACTCATTTACGCGAAATCGACAGGAAGCGATAGACTGGACAACAAAGTGAATACTGAAAATGAAAACAATTACATCATTAGCCATGGTAGCTACAAACCCGGCCAGCAACGGACAAGGAACTACAACTGGCCAGTAAATCCAAAATCTACAACATTTGGAATAAAAAATGACGATTGGACTGGTAAAGGTAGAAGTATTGGTGTTGCACAGGCGTTGCAAATGAAAGGAGAATGCAATGATGATTGTGCAGAGGAGGACAAAGTAGCAGAAAACGGAAAGGTGCATTCGCCTGATAAGGTTTTTGGGAAATCCACATCTACATCTCAAGCGGATAGTAGTGCTGCAGAATGTCTTGGCCACACAAAAGAAGCAAATGATTTTGACAGATACGTTGATCAGTCTGATGATATGGATGATCTAGGAAAGAGCATGACGCCTGGGTTTCGCAACGCTTCTACAGTTAGATGTTTTGGATGCCCGTCAATTCGCACTGACATACCACAATACGACAGAAATTCAGTCGCAGATACACAAAACTACGGGGATGATGTTAGCGCAGGATACTTGTTGAGGCCTAGTCTATTTTCAGCTGTTGGTCTCGATGAAGACGAGTTTTGCAAACCGAGAAGCAAGGAATATCTCCAAAAACTATTTGATAGCTGTGGAATGAATATACATCACGATACTTTTGAATCCACTTTCTCCACAATATCTGATGAGAATGATCGTGCAAGCATAGAATCATTTCGAAGTGTCTACAACAAATTATCATTCCACAAATCTAATTTGACATGAAAATATTGGTGGAAAGATAATGTTTATAATGCACATATATTTCTGATATCAGAATAGATGTGCCCAAATTTAAATTCTGTAGAAAAGGTAGTAGATATTGCAGCTTAGCACAATTCAATGCTGGGTGTGTCAAAGCGTAAAAGTGAACCATTTCGCCAGTCATTGTAATGATTCTCATTAGAGCTGCGCTCATTCTTCAAGCAGGCTCATGACGCTAGCGCCACCAGCATTCTGTGCTTCCGTCACCGCGTCATTCGATTGGATAGGTTTAACCTCCATAGAATATAGAGATAACCTTAGTAGATACTAGTGAAGTGCAGGGAAACTGAGGTTTTACAATAGCAGCTTCTTGCGAACTTCAAGGGTGACACCTAAGTGCGATTGAGAGCCGAACTTGCAATAATTCAGGGGCTATATTGGGATTTGTCTGCTAGGAGACAAAATCTCAATCTAGTCTTGAAAGATTGCAGAGGTCCGGACACCCCACCCTTTTCGGCTCGTGTTTTAACTATTGGGTCTTAGACGAATCAAACATACAAGAGTGGTTTTCTGTCATCTAAAGGAACCGGATGTGAACATTTTCTGTGTTGGAATCGACCTGTTCTACTGTGATGTCATCTGTCATTGAGGCAATTGATCCAGTACTGACATCGTCGCCAAATAATGAGTCATGTGAGTTGTCGGAATCTGGGTCGCGGTCTGAGGCGGAGTCTGGGTCATGTGAGAGGTCATAGATGGCCGCGAATCCAGGTTCGAGAAAGAGTGCTTTTTCAGTATCGGTGCCACGTGGCATATATGGAGAGGTAAGTGTATCCGTGCCCCATTTATTGTTCATGACGTAGTGAAAGGTACCAGTATCATAACCGTCAGTGTTGTAATGAAAGTAAGCATAGAACCTGTCAAGAATTGGTTCAAGATTGTCTGAAGGGTGCCTGCGTGTTCGTGACACGCCCAACCAATAATCATAATTTTGGCATTTTGCTACCGCGTTAAATCCGGGGGCATAATGGGAAGCGACGTAACGCCAATCGTAATGGTTCGCATTGTGGTGAGCCTTTGCGAGGGAACGAATCTCTTCGTATTGTGTGAGGATTCGCAGTTCGTATGATTGGTCGAGGTATTCAGGGTCATCGCCGCATTGAGATTCAAGGTAGATTAATACGGAGATGAGTCTTGTTTGGGCTTGTAAGAAAGCATCGTGATCAATACGCATTGTCTTGTGGGAGATAGTGGGATGGTGGGTGGGAAATAAAAAGAGTATCTATCCAATAGAATGCCGTGCGATTCTGCTTTACGTTTCAGCGATGCCGAATTAATGAGCAACTTTTGTGTTAGTTCTCTCGAACTACAAGACTCAACTTTCGAGATTGCTCTTTTTCGAGTGCGCTCTTTTTTGAGTCTTTCAAAACTTGCTTCCACAAATTCTGACACTTCTTCCGTTGCGCCGAAAAACATGTTTTGTAAACTGTTTGCGAGTTCCTACAGCTACAGAACAACAATGACGCTAGCGCCACCAGCATTCTGTGCTTCCGTCACCGCGTCATTCGATTGGATAGGTTTAACCTCCATAGAATATAGAGATAACCTTAGTAGATACTAGTGAAGTGCAGGGAAACTGAGGTTTTACAATAGCAGCTTCTTGCGAACTTCAAGGGTGACACCTAAGTGCGATTGAGAGCCGAACTTGCAATAATTCAGGGGCTATATTGGGATTTGTCTGCTAGGAGACAAAATCTCAATCTAGTCTTGAAAGATTGCAGAGGTCCGGCCATAAACACTATTAGGCTCGAAATTAACCGTGGTTGGTCATTTTTGGTGTTAAGTGTTGACGTTTGAAGATACTGCCGCCAATAACAGGTTGCAACGCAATATGATGGACTCGTGGAACGGGTCTTGTGGGATCGATAGGAGTCCAACGCTTGATGGGAATGTTGAAGAAGTCGCGTGAGAAGGCTATCTTTTTACTGACACCGTGTGAGAATTCCCTTATGGATTTTTGAATGTAAATCATAAATGCGTCAGAAGCCCATCTCCCTATTAACATTAGAGTGTATGTAGGAATGCCCGCCATATGCATCATCATAGCTGCACCGGAACGGTTCGAATGTGTTCCAACTTCGCTGCTGTCGAAACCTAGGACGTTTTTTCCGATCGCGTCTACTGCCGCTTTGATGTCTTGTAATATTTCCGTGCTAGTGATATTCGAGAGATTGTTTCCGTCGTGGAATGTGTATACTGGCCAAGTTGGGTCATAGTTGGGGTAGGTCATTAATCGCGTGACTGTAGAGGCCCAGAGAGTTACAGGGCATAGGTCAGAGGTCGTGCGTTCTTGTGTGACAATTTCGTCTTTGACATCTGTCTTTTGATCCCCAAACGTTATTGAGACAGTGTCTGCGAGGTGGAGTCGGGGGTCGGAGTGGTCGATTTCGATCCCAGCTAGACGGAATGTTATGTCGCTAGGTCGAATTGCTCTTGTTTTTTGTGTCTCTGAGCGTTGTGTTTTTGTGTATTCGCACGATCGCATCGCAAAGAACAGTGCACCGCCAAGTAGGACTGCGCGTGCTTTGTCTCGTGGGGTTCTGGCTGTTTCAAGGCGGAATCGGTAAACCGCTGGAGGTAGGGCTTTTTGGTGTTTTGTACCTGGATCTATTTTGTTGTATCCTCGGTGTTGTCGTCTGATCAATGCACAGAGGAGTCTGACTTGATTGATGGGGGTGAATGTTTCCATGAAGGAATCATTAGTCCCGACTTGTCGCAGAAACTCCACCCAGATATCCCAGCTGCGATCGAACTTGGCGTGTGTCGCCAGCTCAATTCCCTTTTGTTGGGTTGAAGTTGCGCCAGCTTCGCAATCCAGGAAATATCTTGAGGAGAAAGGGGTACTAGTCGTGGCTGCTTGGGCATAAGAGGTGGTTTGAGGTAGTGTAAAAGAGATATGAGTTCGTGATCAGACAAGTGAGTATCTCGGGAAAGGATGTCAGCGATGATGTTCTCTGATCCTGGAATATGCTGAGAGTAATCACATGCATCATATTGCATGAGGTTTTCTGAGTGCCACCGTGCGATGGCATTGTGTACGGGAGATGATGTGGGATCATGGTTTGATTTGTGTAACCATGACACAGTGGATGAGCTGTCCGATATGTTGAGGATGCATGGGCTTGGTGAGTCGTCCGCCTCCATTTGTATTTTGGAGTTAATGACGGAGCCTAAGTACTCCTTTGTGTTGATAGTGAAGGAGATTTGCTCTGCTTCGGTGAAGCGATAGCGCCACATGATGCCTGTGCGGGGGGAGTAACCACCGATCCCTGTTTTGCCTGCGTCAGAGAGGCCGGGTGTTGTTGGTTTTCGGAATATGACATTGTTGATGGAAATGCCCCGTCTCGCCCTTTCTAGGAATTTGACCCACAGGTTGAGGTCTTTTCGTGTCCCTTTGGTATATGTTGTGCTTTGGTATTTTTGTGCATTTGTTTCAACCCGCCGCAATCGATTCATGAATTGGCGGGCGGCGGGTACAACATAGCAGACGTGGTTTAGGCGGCCGACCAAGGTCGACATTTCTTCGTATCTCACTCGTTTTTGTTTAAGGATGTCATGTATTGACTCTGTCCAGGCTGTAGCTTTGTCTTCTGGTAGGGCGATGATGAATGCTCGTGTGTTTAAATACCAGCCTAATAATATCATTTCTTCTGCTAATCCTCCTTCTGCTGCTAATTTTCGCAACGATGCCN
Source organism: Conticribra guillardii (assembly GCA_036939335.1). NCBI lineage: Eukaryota > Bacillariophyta > Thalassiosirophyceae > Thalassiosirales > Thalassiosiraceae > Conticribra > Conticribra guillardii. The sequence goes on from JALLAR010000016.1 coordinate 39,238, forward strand.
ATATGGGTTCGAAGGCGCCAGCGTGTGGTCGAAACATAAGGTGAAGTGCCATTAGGACTGCTTCTTGTGTTCGATTGACCATGTTGTTGTTGTCCGGGGTGTCGAGAACGGCCGCTCCCCCGTCGTCGATGTACCCATCGACCCCGCCCTTGAGATCTTTTGGGAGGTGAATGTCAGCTTGGAAGGCTGCGCCAAAGGGGATGTCGTCGGCGAATCGTTTGGGTGCAGGGATGTGTTTTTGTAGTGGCGAGGGAAGTTTTGATGGTTCCCAAAGGGGGCATTGGATGAGGTCATGCGCAAGGTCGAAGACGATGTCTGAAGCTTGGGAGAATTCGGCAGGTGCCGGAGTGGACCCAAAGGGTAGTCGAGTTAGTATTGTTGCAATGTTGTCTGGGTCGTCTGTGTTTGTGTCATTTCTGTTTGTATTCCATGTGGCGATGCATTTTGAGGATATTCTTGGTGTTGTATGCAATCGTCGGTATGCTTTTTCGATGTCGACTTTATTGAGTAATATGCGTTTGTTTGGATTATGAAATCGGATGTGGTGGATTAAGTGGAGGAAGCGTTGAAGGGTGTGTCCGAAGATGACTGGGGGGAGTTTGTCTTCGTCGCATCTTTGGTTTATTGAGAGTTTGTGTTTGCGGCGATTGGAAAGATCGTGGCAAACTCTCTTTTTTGGGATTATTTTTCCGCTTTCGTCAATTGTATTTTGGTGTTGAAGGCCGACTGGGT
>JALLAR010000017.1:0-36279 GCA_036939335.1 Conticribra guillardii
TAGGTCTGCGCTGTGTCCGTCATTGCTCCCACTGATCTTCGAATAATGCTCGGCCAGACCACCCCCTGGGCGTCCAGCCATCGTCCGTCCATCACCCCAATCAAAAGAATGGCGAGCGAGTAAGTAGGAGTAGCATGCAGCATGTACATATGTAGATAATAATATCTTAAGGTATGAAAACTTTGTATAAGTTCCTACGTTTGTCATTATTTTTGGCAATTGTCCTTCTCGCTCTCCTGCCTTCCTCGTTTCATTTTCGCTTCAGCTCCCGGGACCCTCCCCGCGCCCGCGCGCCCCGAGCCCCGACGCGACGGAAAACGTCCAACTCAAACGTCTCACGCACCGTCATAGCAACAAACCAAACACCCGAACGCATTAGCTTAGCTATCACGCCAAGAAAAAATGTTGAGCCCTTCCGATATGATAAGGACACCATCCCTGCGACGATCCTCTGTCACTCGACGTTCTATGATGGGTAGTGCCATATCATCGCCACAGCGAGCGCGGTCTGAAGAGCGAAACATTTCGGATGAAGCCTTTGAGGAATCACAATCGGGTGATGACTTTCATCATCCAGTAGATGGTGGGGTTCATTTTGTGAGGTGTGATTCGGATCCTGTGAACGCAGGAGGCGATGACGAGGATCTAAATGATGCAGACATCGGACAGCCACAAAATGGAGGAAGGGCGGTAAACCACCGTGCACTTCCTACTCTACCCAGATTTCCCATTGCAGAGACAAAAAATCGTAATTGCTGGTCAGAGCCATCTGCCAACAAGTCCTTCAATGTGCGGGGAAAGAATTTTTTCGACGATAAGAAGAAAATTCCAAGTGGACCATATGTCTTCACTGCAATGGGTGCAGATCTCATTCTTACAAATGAATCTTCGGGCCCGACATCTGGAATTGCTGCAAATCCAACTATTTTTGCAGGGCATGCTAGAAAGGTTCCTACGTTCATGCTAAATTTTATATTTCCCTGGGGAGTTCTAGTGAACTATTTTGAGATTCCAACTATGTATCTGCCGTATCTTCATTCCACGCATGAATCACGCCAATGCGACGGACTTGCCCCAATTGAATCATTGGCCCCACATGAACGGGCTGTTATTCGTTTTATGACTGGAACTGACGAGCAACGAAAAAATACGTTGAAATTAATTCCTGTTTGTGTTGAAGGGCCTTGGGTTGTAAAACAGATGGTTGGAGGGAAACCAGCAATCATAGGCAAACGGTTGCCAGTAGAGTACAAATATCACCCCGCGGATCGTTCTAATGGGTTGGCTGAGTGTTTTGAGGCAGATCTTGATATCAAAGCATCAGATCCTGTTGGGAAAAAAGTCGTAAATGTTTGCCGTAGATACATGTCGGCAGTCACAGTGGACATTGGCATAGTCATTGAGGGAACTTCGCAAGATGAACTTCCCGAGCAAATGCTTGGATGCGTTCGGCTGCATCGATTAGACGCACTTTTGGCACCTACGCTTGGAATGTAATTTTGTTGATTTAGATAAATAGGGAATCAAATAGAAAATGCAGTTTGATGCGCATCCTGCCTGCTCACGAAAGAAATAAAAAATGAGAATAAAAGTTCTGCCACCAAATTATCATTGAACAATCTTTCTTTGTCCCAAGCAAAACTGTTGGATAAAATAATAGCGAATCATGAATCGTCTCTATTTGAAGAGAAAAGCCAATGGTTGATCGATTGCTGATTAGCTTTGCTGACTAGCTGCTTCATGAATGAGGTATGCAAAGAAAATTATTAATACAAGCAATGTCTTTAGATATTAACAACTATTGTACGAAAGAAAGAAACATAATGACATAAACAGGTTCGGTATAATTTGTTATGATTCCTCATCTTCGATGACAATGCCAGAAACTCCGTCTAGCTTCATTTTTGATATTAATCGTTTAGGCAAAGATGGAACATGCGATTGTCCCATTGCTTCAGAAAATTCGCTTGATAGCCTCGCAACATCGTCTTTTGATCTAACTCGGATTCTATTCATTTGGCCGATGTAGTATCCCAGAAAAGCCAAATAAGCCAATTGTGCGCTGGAAGCAAGCTTATTTCCACCACTCTTAACTCGAGCAAAATTTTGCCCCATCCATTCAGGAAGCTCAGAAGAAGACTCACTCAAAATTGTCGACAAATTCTCATCTTCATATACATCAAGACCTTTCAATTCTCTTAAAAAGTATGATTCAAATGGGAACAGTACCAGTAGTCCTGTGCCTTCTTTGCCGGCTCTTGCAGTCCGACCAAGTCGATGAATGTATTGTTCCCGTGATTCAGGAAGTCCAATTTGAATGACTTGCGTCACATCTGGATAATCAATCCCTCTGGCCGATAAGTCACTAGTAAAAAGAACAACATTCTTTGCACGTCTGAAACTATCACTTGATGTATTTCTCGAGGATTGACTCTTTTTGGAATGCAGTTCTATGATTGGGGTGTCCAGTCCATCGCTTAAAAAATCAGCAAAAAAACTGACCATTCGAGCTGTAGGAAAAAAAACAATGATTTTGTATGGCTTTGTTTTGGTTGCTTCTTTCAATATTGAATATATTGAAGGTATAACACTATCCATTGTTGAGAGAATAATATGAGATTGAGTCACTCGTAGATTGGTGGGTGTTGATATTGCTCCATCCTGCACACAATCTACTTCCAAATAATCTTCCCTCATACTTTCTTGCATTAATCCTTTCAATCCTTTTGGGATGGTAGCCGAGAAAAGCAGTGTCTGCCTTTTCTCTTTCCTAGGCAAAAAATTTAATGTCTTTTGAATTTCCCTTCGGAATCCCATGTCTAACAACCGATCGATTTCATCAAGGACTACGATCTCAGTTTTCGCTATAATATCGTCACTAAACTTTTGTCCTCTCACTTTTGTGTCTTGCAAATGGTCCATCAATCTTCCCGGAGTCGCTACCAAAATTGTAGGTAGACGCTTATTCAACGCATGCATATCCCTTGCCATCTTCGTCCCGCCATACATCACTTGCACCGTCAGATCAGAATGATGCGCAAGCAACTTTTCCGCCTCTTCTCCAATCTGTATTGCTAACTCTCTCGTTGGTGCAACCACCAAGCACCCGATGCTCCGTCCTGGAAGAAATGTTGGGGTTTGAAGAATTCTCTCAACTGCAGGAATTAAAAATGCAAGTGTCTTTCCAGTACCCGTCCGAGCTCTGCCAAGTACATCTCTTCCAGCCAACGCTGCTGCAAATGTTTTGGCCTGCACTTCTGTCATGGATTGAAGGCCCATATCCTCCACTAATGCACGTTTAGAACTGGGGTGCAGTTCTTCACATTCAGAGAAGGATAAGTTTGACAATAAAGTTGGATCTTGAAGCGCCTCGTTGTGACGAGTTTGGACAATTGCTTTTCGTTCAGCAATCTTCTTTTCTGTGCTTGCTGGTCTAATAGGGCGACGCAGCGCTGCCAAGATTACAGCACTGTCGCGGAATGGAGTTTTTGCAGCAACATGAAAGTGTCGAACATGGACAAAACCATTCACATTCATGCACAGCAAATTCGACAAACTGAACAATGCAAGTAAACGTTGTTTACGAATGTTTTCGGAGAGGGCCATCTTTGACTGGTCCTTGCGTTTCGTTAAAGAGTCGATGAATATAAATAATTGGGGATTGATGAGATGCAGTATCGAAAGTAGGTAGTGATGGATCGATGTTCGATTTGTGCATTCTGCGCGGTCGTTGTGGTTGATTGAGAGTTTGGTCGGGGATAATTATTGTTGAACGGAGGACGGACGTTAGTGTTGACGGGTGACCCGTAAAAGTCCGGCCGGACGGTTTCCTCTCAGCTCACAGCCGGCCCACGCCCAACGCCCACGCCTTTCAGCTTTCCGCTCCCGCCCTCCCAGAACCACACTTTCATTTTTTCATTTGCCCCACTCCTGCCGATCGCACCTTCATTCATCCGCCTGTTCCCTACAATAGACGCCTGCCTGTCCAATAACCACACTCGATAGACTCTCAATAACAACTAAAATGGACGACGACGACCACCGCTATGACGACGAAGAAGAAGAGGAAGAGGAGGGCGAGCGTCTACCCCCAAAAGTAGAAGATTTGGCACAAGCGTCAGTTCCCACAAGTCTCAAGGGATTGAGGGCTTGCATGAGATGTGGGATTATCAAGACGTCGGATCAGTTTTTGGAGCAAGGATGTGAAAATTGTCCTTTTTTGGATATGGTGAGATTAGTTTGGTTCGTGGTCTATACAACATTGCGGTGGCGATTGAAGTCACCTCATTTTTGTTTGCTCGGACACCCAACTTTTTTGTCATTTTTAATGCAGGCAGGGAATCACCCACGATGCAACGTGTGCACAACTGCCTTTTTTGAGGGGCAAGTAGCTGTTATGGATCCAGGGGAATCATGGACGGTGAGAATACATATTTGTGATGCAACACTGGATTTATAGAACAGTCATTTTGTTGTGCTTTCGAGAGCTTCAGCCCTTTGCTAACGTGCCCCTGGATGGTTTTTCAAAAAAGGCAAAATGGCTTCGTATCGATGCGTATCTTCCAGGTGTTTATGCTATATCAGTTACTGGGCAATTTGATCGTGAGATGGAAGAAGAATTAGAAAGCCGAGGTTGTCGCTGGAGGTGCCGTCCTGTGGGTGCTGATACTGCCGCTGCAATGTAAAGACAGTAAAAAGAATGAAGTGGTAGTACCGTAAGCAAACGGTCAAATCAATACGCTTTTTCCTAATTGAGTTGATATTATTTTCTGGTGGCGAAAAAGATTGATTATTGGGTGGGGGGTCATTGGAGGATTGACACTGTGTTTCAATGACCGTTTCATATGATGCGGATTGGTTTGGACAGATCTATATCTAGCGTGCAAAAAAAGGAAGATGGGTCACTGCGTCATGAACTAACAGGCTTAGTGCTATGGTGCAATACACTGAAATAGTTTATGATTCCGCGAATTCTACACAGATTGATATTAACATAATAATTGTGTTCAACTATGAAATACGATTTTACAGAACTAATTCTAAATGCATTGGAGATAAAACCTTTTTCTGATAACTCTAAAACTACATAATTACAACTCAATGAATTAATGAAATAGAGCCCCCCAAAACTTTGATCATGGCCCCTAACGCAAGTTATCACCTACTGTCCCCTTCACATCATCTCAAGATTTTGTGATTCAATCTAAACAATATTCTTCTAATGATCTAAAAAAAAAAATTCGATAGAAAAGTAAGAGGATTTTTCCTCTTGAAGCATCCCCAACCAGCGCATGAAATATGGTTGATTCGTTGCCCACATGACTAAAAAAAGAAATCCCTAAAAAATCTACTGAGCAGCCCTCCTTGCAACCGACAGCGCCTTAGCTCGTGTGGTAAACAAATCAAAATCTCTCGTTCTATAAGAGGGTGCCAATATTTCTCCACGGTTTCTTTTGCCACCACGTCCCCCCGACATTTTAACTTCATGAAACGGCCCACACATCAATTCCCCGACTAGACAAAGGGCAAATCCCAGAAACACCTCAACGACCACATCGACGGGAGGTGAAGCAGTGTCAGCAAGATCAGCTGCAATGGCGAGAGATCTGTAGTGAAGACATGAATAAGTCGCATGAAGGATCAAAAGGACTCCTGCGGTTGTTATTGCGGATTTCGCGGAAAGAGATGATGCCGTCATTGTAAAATGATATTGTGGGGTATCGATAGAAAAACCGAAAAATATTTCGGCAGTACTAATCAAACAATTATTTCTCGTTAGTATGAGTCTGAAAGGGTCAGATTATTCGGCGCGATTGCGGGCAGTTAGTTGCGTGCGGGCGGCTATGATAATAATATTATTATGAGGTGGAGAAATAATTGTGGGTTGGGTCGGTTGTACTAGTTACTAGTACCTATGAGGCTCTAAAATAACATCATATAAGTTATCGTGACTTTGAAACAACGCCAAAGGTAAATGTCGAGAATTGGGGGACAAAAAAATCGCGCGTGGGCTTGAAGAACTGCAGGGTGAAATAACACGAACCTCACCGCACCATGAACATCGCTCCAATCTCCGTCGCAGCATCAATTGCTAAGCTCAGAAATGCATCGATATTGCGTTCAGCTCGATATGAACGATGTGCGCCTCTCGTGACCGATGGAAGTCGCTGGATGCACAACAGCCATCAAGCTCATCAAAATGATGTTACCATCCGAAACTCGTCGTTCAGCATGGGAGTTAGTAATAAAAGCACCCCACTATCCGTCATCCCTTCTATGACAAGTTTAAGTTTGAATCGCGAGTCTCTCCTTTTTGTTTCATCTTCCTCGGCACTGGGGTCTATCCGGTCGTTCTCGCGAAAGGGAGCTCGCATGGGCCATCACATTCAAAATCTCAATGAAATGGCCAGCGATGAAAATAAAAAGAACAGCAAAAAGGCCAGGAAGGCGTCTAAGAACAATGACGGACCCTCCGGTGATACCGAAAATGATACGGATGGAGAGGAGGGAGATGATAGTCTTGGACCAAATGAAGATGAATTCGGCAACCCACTCTTGCCAGATACGAGCTCCGTTCGCTCAAAGATGCTCATGGTGTTGGCGTCTCTAGAGAGGTCGTTCTCATCCATAAGGGGTGGTGAAGCTACTGCTGAATTGTTTGATGCAGTAAGAGTCTCTGCTTATGGAGAGATTGTACCACTAAGCAGTGTTGGCCAAGTGGTGATTGAAGATCCACAAAGGGCGACCATTAGTTGCTACGATCCATCTGTTGCCAATGATGTGCGCGATGCTGTTAGGGATATGCCTGGTATGAATTTGAACCCCTACTCAGAAGAAGGTGGGTCGGGAGTGGTCATTGTTCCAATCCCAAGAGTGAGTGAGGAGACTCGCAAAGAAATTGTGAAGGAACTAGGCCGGCAAGCGGAGAATGGTCGACAAAGGGTGCGTCGAATCCGAAGGGAAGCTATGGATGTTATTAAGAAGGGGAAAGATGGGAAGTTGGAGGGAATATCAAAGGATGACGCGTTTCGAGTTGGCAAAGAAGTTGAGGCTATCACCGAAGAGGTGTTGGTGGGTTTGAATACTATTGTTGATAACAAACAAAAGAGTGTGATGGAAGATTAAGAGGTTGACCTTAAAATCTTTACTCTTATTTGTCATGATACCATGGCACTATGAGATAGATAAATTTTGGAACAGAATGAAATTACTTCCCTATTATTTAATCTTTTTCGTATCCACGTGGTAGTACAGGATAGTACATTCCTAATACACATCATGGCAATAATAGTTTACACTATTATCCAAATTCAAACATGCAACTCATTTTTCATGCATCATAGTAGAGTTGTTCCTTTCCGTCGCCCCTGTCTTCGGGCAAGTTCATCATCTGCTCCAAAGTCATTCTTCGTTTCTCAGTTGTATCATCACGCTGTTGGGAGAAGTAGCACGATCGTCTCTTTTCAGCAATGGTGGGGTCCATCATTTCTTCTAGGTTGGGAGCCAAGATGTTTCCCTCCAAATCATGCCTGCCGGCCCTTGTATTGGGCAAATATGTGCAATTGGGTGACGGCTCTTGTCCGCTGAACATGGTGGCCCAGCCAGTTCTTGGTACGAGCTCACTTGTTGGCCTAGATGGGTCGTCTTCGCAGAAGTAAAAGCAATTGGAGTAATCTGCGCACATGGCAATGTGCCACTTTGATCCATAGAGATAGAGCCCTACATCGGAATATCCATCATCTGCCTCTTTGACAAATAAAATTTCCTCTTCCCCCATTCCCATCTCATCTTCCACACGAAGATAAATTCCATTTACCGTATCAGACCCAGCTCCTTCCACCAAGACACGTTCAATTTCGTGAGGATTGCGGTTTTCCATACTTTCTCTAATCATTTTCACGGCATCCACGAGTTCTTTCTCCTCAAAATACCCTGCGGCTTTCACTTGTGTCATGATAAGATCTTCCGCAATGAACTTGAGATCAATATGCTTACTCAAATCACGAACAATGGCTGGACGATCGCTATTTTCAGACTCTGCCCCAGCCTCCCATGCCCTCAAGATTTTGAACATGTAGAACTCGTCTACATCCAAATCTTGATCCTGCATGATAACCTCCACGGACTCATGTTTCATCCACTGCACCCCACCTCCTAGCAATGTCTCCATGGGCATTTCTCGCATCGTGTCAAGAGCATATCTCTTAAGACTATCTACGACCCCCAATCCACGAAACGATAACTCGTCAAAAATGGCACACGCCAGCACAGGACGCTTGTTAATAAGCTTCCTCCCTGTTCGGTAAACTAGCTCCCTCAGTTCCTTCAGTTGAAACTTGTAAGACAATCGGTCCAACTGAGCCAGGTTTCTTGCGACGGGCTCGTTAGGGTTCCCTACATCAAACGAAGGAGGGAGCTCTCCGCCGAAACAATGGTGCACTGCCGCCGCAAGAACCTCACTGTTGCAATAATCTATCACAAGCTTCTGCTCTTTTTTATCATATGTCTTTGACTCTCGCCCCTTGAAGAAAATATCTTCCATTACACAGCTGTAGCATGCTAAAATAAAGCGCGATCCCCCCACAGGAATCCCATCACTCCCTACGAGATAAATATCATGCATGTGGCTCTTGGACAACCCAGCCATGAGAGCCGCTGCGTGGTTATATACCTCAGTCACGGCAGGCTTCTCAGACTCCACTCGAGCAGCAAGATACGAAGTCACGTTGGTTGCTCCATAATTAACACCACTATCATTTCGCAAGAACGAATTCCTCTTACGACGACTCAAATCCCTTTTTAAGAGAATCTCCTTCGCCATATGCACGCTGATGGACCCATCATCCGAATTCGAAGCATGTTTCAATTCCTCCTCCTTTTGCTTCTCCTTGTGCTCTTTATACGCCCGCGAGTAAAAGAACCCCTTTTTCGGCCGCGGGCAAAAAATAGAGGTTCGTTCGACAATGGAATTGTCGTCAGCAGCACCAGCGGCAATAATGGCAGCATCCATGGTGATCTCGGAGGCGTTGCTTCGGCGGCGACCTGTGGCGCTGGCGCTGTTGCTGCGGAATATGCCTCGACTGAGGCCAGAGACGCGATTGGTTCTGGACCGATCGGTGAAGCTTCTGGCGTTGGGCACGTCTTGGGCTGCTGCCGTTTTCATTGTTGGGTGTGTCGGCCGGCCGTCTTATTAGGAAGAATTGAAATAATACGATACGATGAAGAGAAAAAAATAATAAAATAGAGTGATGAAAGAATGATAGGAGTATCTAGATAGTAGTGTGTGAGAGAGATGTGAATACACCGCCGCCATTCGCAGAAGATCCGACGAGCGAGATGCACTCCGTATTGCTCTGTATGTGTGGTAAGTATCTACGTAAGTACTCATTAATTATTTCAGATGTTGTTGTTTTCGTGTGTTACAAGTAGTATGCATCAGATAGAGAACCCCTTTGCCGCCTTCTCAGGTTCTATGATGTACTTAGCTCTCTGCCTTCTAAAACTCACATTCACACGTCAGACTTCATACAATATGTTGTACGTAAAAAATAATGCACAGAGTTTACTGTTGTCGCAAGAAGAACTGCTCTTGGGCGTATCTTTTTTATGATGTCTCAGCTAGTATCGGAAACAACACTGTGTAGATAGATGATGATAAGCACATATTATTTTTTAGTATCGTACATAATAGACACCATGCCGCGCGCGCCCGCGCGAATCTACGATACTACTCCTACCTTAGAAGGAGGCGCTTGTTGGGACTTGCGACTTGCGACTTGCGACAGAAAAAACAAAAAACACCTGCGAAAACACAGTGGAAGAGAAAGTCCCTCCAAAACCCGCCTCGCCAAGACCTCTTCACCATGGCCAACGACCTCGTCTCCGACACCTCTCCCCGACGCGCCAACGGCCAGCATCACCAGCTCCCCACCCGAATAAAAACATTCTTTCGTCACAATCGCAACAGCCCACGCCTCTTCCTCCTCCCACTGCTGTACACACTTTTGTCCGTGCTGTACTTTCACGGTCTACTCTTTCGTGATGTTGGATCGGGATTGCACATTCGGCAAAGTTTATACAAAAATAATGATACCACTGCGATTTCCCCTCCGATAGATGCGGCTACAGCAAAAGTTTGGAATTCTCCCGAATCCGTCAGACTGGATCCTCGATCTCTTGCCGATGTCGCCATTGCGAATGCCGAGGTGTCTTGGAAAAATCGACTGGATCGCGAGGAGTACTTGAGGCGACGTGCGGAAATTAGGAAACATCAAGAAGAGGAGCATATAAGGAAGAGGGCAGAATATGCATTGTCGAAAAGCGGTGTTAAAAACAATGGAAATGAAACCATAGTTTTTGATGCAAGAGAGGGAGGGAATGGTGTGCAATCTTTCCCCAATTCCACTGCGGCGGATGAATATGTTAAAAAAATTGCGGGTATGCATTTACGACGGACGACCAAGCATCGAAATCCCATGAAAATGAACGAAGGGCGCCCTCCATCCTCCCAAGCCAACTGGGGAATGTTACCAGTACTCACGGTAATTTTTATTTGCACCCTCTTTCGTATTTGCGTCTCCGTCACCATCGGTAGATTGAGCGACGATATCGACATTCCCGATGCCGAAGACGACGAAGATCCATCCACCAACATTACCACGGGCCGAGGACTTCGCCGAGGAGGCCTCTCCTCCTTCATGACCACCATGAGCGGAGGAAGAGAAGCCCTCCGCCTCCGTCGCAGAGCGCGCCAACGTCATTTCCAAACCTTTGTCGATCGTCTCAACACCCAACGACGACAAAATGGAGAACGAACCATCAGCGCGGATGCATTGCGTCTTGTGGTGAGCAGTCGAGATTTCGATCCGAATGATTATGATCGATTATTGCAATTTAATGAAGAGAATGGTCCGGCGATTGGATCGTTGTTTTCGGTGTTGGGCGCGACGGAGACGGAGATTAATCGATGTCCGTCGAGGGTGTTGAGGGAGGATGATGATTTGATTCGGTCGAGGCGGGGGTTGGGGTTGGGGTTGGCAGGAGAGGATCGCGGTGGGGATCAGCATTTGCAAACGTGTTCTGTTTGTTTGGAGCCGTATCAGACGGGGGATACTGTTCGGACGATTCCGTGTTTTCATACATTTCATGCATCATGCATTGATCCGTGGCTTGCGGAAAAGGCGGAATGTCCTATTTGTAAACATTCGGCTATTGGGTAAGGGAAGATATTGAGCGCTATCAATATTGCAAATGTGCAGGATGTGACAAAAATTGTGTGCATAGGAAGCTTCATTTCTCTTCAAGAAGTAATGGCATGTCAAGCTCGTGCAGAATCTTTTTTGGCTTCATTATTGCTGTCTGTGTTTGAATGTTGCGCTCATTAGAGTAAATGCAATGTTCTAAATATGATGGCATTTGTCGTACAATTCAAGGAAAAATAATCTGTATCGTACTTTCAAAGACATGATGATGTCGAGGAATGGAAATATGCCGAACTCTTCTGCAGTAAGAGGACGATGTCTGTATTACCATCTGTAATTTTAATCTAAACAAAATAATCATTCGAGGTACTATACTCTCTCAGCAAAATAATCAAAAATAACTTGTCAATTTCATCTTTATTCAGTGAAAAATATATGTGCAATAAATAATGCACAATGCATGCTTAAAATTGACTGATTAATTATAAGTAGGTGTGTAGTACGCACGTGATAAAGTTAGGAATACATTTGTATTGCTTTATGCAGGGTTTTGTATGCGCATCATCATTTATACCTAATCATCCTTCCACGGACTGCTTCCAGTAGCCGCGGATCAGTATAACCTTCATAATATTGCTTGCTTCCACTATTATTCGAGTAATTAGATGCAAACGAAGGGAAATGTTTTATTGATTTCTTCGAAGAAAATGCCCGAACAGACTGTTTTATTGATTGCATCGATGACTTGGTTTTCTTTAACTTGTTCTTGTTTTTGCCATTGGCTTTAGGTTGCGATGGTTCATCGGTGATGCAAATATCTACGGTAGTACTATTCGAGAAATTATCAGGTTCTGACGTGCTGCGTCGCAGTTCATCCGATGACAAGCATAATTCGATTGCGTGGCCATTTGAAGTGAAATTACTACAAGAAGAGACTGATTTCATTTCCTCATTATCGAGCTCGAGCTTTTGACTTGTTGATACATTTGTCACGGCTTGGTCGACTACTTCCCCGGTGCCAGTGCAGCAAGAATCGGTTATAGACCATTCTAGATCTTCAAGTGCACTCCCGCTGCTTCCGATTGGTTGGATGCTTCTTAAATTTTCGGCTTCACACATTCTACGGTCAACAGAAATATCAGAGTTGCTCCTGCCATCACCCATGCAAATGATGAGGCTTTCCTTGTTAATGATGTAGATATCACGACGATCCATACCTGCCATCTCATATCCCATGGCATCGGTCTCCTTATTTCCAAATCCAGCGAGAAAGAGGCGATCGTCCCAGCGAAAGGGAGATACGGATTGTCCTCTCGACGAGTCGCCAAAACTATAACTTCGATCCACATCATCTTCCTCTTCGGACAACTTATCTAGCTGTCCTCTATAGCAATCCTCAACGTCATCTTTGACACGATATTTCCATTCCTCTCCCCTTGCCGCTACAAATGGCAGTACCACTTGGCGTGCCAACACGTCTGCTTTAAATTCAAATACATTTTTAGCCACAAGTTCCGCATATAACACAGAGGAAAGCGAACCCGTATGACACAAGATTGGCCCTGGTGGAAGACCTACTTTTTTCGATGAGTGATTTGTATTGGGCAACATTGCTCCAGAAAGGGATTGTAGTGTGGCGTCGCCATGATGATTTTGGAATACCGAAACTAACAATTTCCGAGTGTAGGAAATAATGCTAATGGGTCGTGAACTTAGGTAGAGGAATCGTATTTCGCCTTCTCGTACATTGTTTGCTTTGTTGTTGCTATTTCGCATGGTAACATCTTGACCATCCTCGTCATACCCTTCCTCCAACAACAACGGATCCTCCTCCTCCTGTAGCTCTCCATCCAACGAACGAAACGCCAACAAGTCATGAAAAAACTTGCATATCCCCGTATGGACATGCTGAAACTTTTCTTGAATCACCGTGTCAATCACTCCCCTCACGTCACTTTTGGTGACTGTCCCATCCACATCGCTGACAATGATGGAATCGCAAGCCGACCAAAGATACAAGTACGCTTCGGCGGTTGCAACGATGGATCCGTTTTTGGTCGTGAGGGAATATCGCATGAGATTGCGTCCATAGTGGAGTATTGATCCTGCGTTATTGGCGGTTGTTGTTTGGTTACTGATGATTCTCTGTTTTGTTTCGCCGTTGTTTGCAGCATTCAAATGACAAGAGCAGCAGGATTGTCTCTCGTTATCATTCTCTTCCTCCATATTATTCCTTCCAATTAGCATGTATAACGTTTCACTGGGTGGTCTCAATCCATTCCCATTCATAAATCGACAACTTGTTGCATCCCCTGAATCATTGCCATTCGCTCCTCCTTTCTTGGAAAATATCATGTCAAGATCCGGTATGTGCCGCCCATTAATTTGTATTGTTACATTGGCTCTTCTATTATTAGTTTGTTTTTTCTGATACTGAGTTTGCTGCTCTTGCTGTTGCGGTTGTGGTTGTTGTAAGATTGGTTCTGTTGACTGAGGAAGTTTCATGGAAGATTCGTTATTCATTGATTCCCCCCCGCTGCAAATGGATGAACCATCAATGCTTCTTTTAGATATTGTTCCCATTCCCTTCTTTGGCATATCAATGTCATCTTGCAGCTGCTGCGTAGAATCACCACTATTGATTGCAATATTACTTGGATCATCTCCTCCAAAAAAATCATCGCACCCACTGTTACTTGCTTCGCTTATATTGGAAGAGGAATTCAAAACAACAGACGAATGTTTACTACCACTAAAAAAGGAGCCAAACCTTTTAGATTTGGACAATGATGCCGAAAAAGAGGAGGAGGAGGATGCCGATGTGGGTGACGTGTAAGAGAGTGCCGAGGGTGGGAAGGAGACGTAAAAGTCGGAGGAGGCAATGACCCCTTTTGTGGGTTGTGGCAGGGGCGAGGATGGAGTGCTGTTATCCAAAGATGTGGTGTTGTTGTCGTCTTTGTTTGGGGATGATTGTGGCGGTGGCAGAGAGGAGAAATTACAATTACAATGCGGGCATCGTTCGACCGATGGGTTAGTTGTTTGTTGGCAGTGACGGCGAGATGATGGTGACGATGATGGTGATGATGATGGGGGCAGTGGGACGACGACAATTACATCGAGGGCGGTTCCTGCGATGGCTCCAAAGGGGTGGGATGGTGGTGGTTGTGTTGTTTGGCAAAAGTCCATGGTTCAAATGAATTTGTGCGATGAACGGAAAGGATATTATGATGTGATGAAGACGAAACAACCACAAACAACAACAGCGACACAAAGCATCCAGAATCTTCCAGAATGCAGACACAACAAACCCGCCCGGTGGACAAAAACATCATATCGTGTGGGATTGCATCTACGTTTCGTTCGTCAATCGTCAATCCCAAATTACTTATTCCTACGTTCATATAAAAATTGACCATCGTCGGCGTCGGCCGTCGGGGTATCTTTTAGGAGTACCATATCATTCAGATTCGTTGGCAGACAGACGTTGCTTGGGTGACCACCAAAAAAGAGCAAAGGCCAAAGAACAAAAGCAAAGAACAAAAGCAAGAGGTGACAATTGACAATGGTGAACATTGTTTAAAGACGACACCACAACATACACTCCCATCGTCATAATCATTATTTACTATAATATACTATTACTCACAACCACCAGCTTTGCTCGTTTCGTCTCATCCCTTTTAAATTGCAAGTCCTACCAAATTTAATTAAAAAAACACAACAACAACATCATGTCTGGTCAATTTGACGATGCCGATGAAGGAGATGATGATCTCATCCTCGACCACCTCCACACATCCGACGATGAATTCGTCAATGCCATGCGAGCCAAAATGATACTATTATCAGAATCGTCTCATCCACCACCTGCCAAACAAACAATGGCTCGCATCAATGAATTAAACGAATTCACCGCCATTCAAAATAATCCTGCACGAGAAAACGAAGTGCCCCACCAAGTCGCCGACCAAGAAGAAGAATACTACGACAATTACGACGAAGACGAAGACGACGACGATCTCTTTGACCTCGACGAAGAGGACCTCACATCCGGCACATCCTCCTCCAAATCCTCCCTCTCCCACCTCTCCCAAGCCGGCGCCTCCCGCATCAACCTCTCCTCCAAAACCACCAACAAAATGTCCCACTCCGTCTCCAACTCCGTCACCAAAATGCAACACCTCGAAAGCACCAAACGCAAATCCCACACGGGACGAGACGATCGCGCCACTGTCGAACAGTGCTTGGATCCGCGAACGAGATTGATCTTGTTTCGAATGCTGAGTAATGGATTTTTGGAATTGATTGATGGGTGTTTGTCCACGGGGAAGGAGGCGAATGTGTATTATGCAAAGGCGGGACGGACTGCCGGGTGGGCTACTTCGGGGGGGAGTGGTGGTGCGGGGGTGGTGACGGGGGGTGATGGGGAGTCGTCGTTGGTGTCGCAGAGGAGTAATGCTAGTGATGTTACGTTTGCTGCGACGGTGTCGCCGGATATTACGGAGTATGCGATTAAAATTTACAAAACTTCCATTTTGGTGTTTAAGGATCGTGATAAGTATGTTTCCGGAGAGCATCGCTGGCGGAAAGGATATTGTGAGTAGATAATGGAAGATTTTATTGTTTCATCTAATTTCTTGATGCCCGTTCCATTGAAATTGAATTCCCCTTGCTTAGTACTTTCAAAATAATACTCTTTGTTGGCTAACATGATGTAAATTACTATACTAATCCATCAAATAAAAAGGCAAATCCAATCCCCGCAAAATGGTCAAAGTCTGGGCCGAAAAAGAAATGCGAAACTACCGCCGCATACACAATGCCAACATCCCCTGCCCGGCCCCCATCCTCCTCAAAAGTCACGTCCTCATCATGGAATTCCTCGGCGAAAACGGCTGGCCCTCCCCCCGCATCCGCGATGCCTCATTGAGCGAAAAACGATTGCGCGAAGCCTACGTACAAACGATTGTCATTATGCGACAAATGTATCAGCGGTGCAAACTTGTCCATGGAGATTTGTCCGAATACAACTTATTGTGGCATAAGAATATGGTGTACGTGATTGATGTCTCGCAGAGCGTGGAATCGGATCATCCATCGGCATTGGATTTTCTACGTAAGGATTCCTCCAATGTGAATGACTTTTTCAAAAAGGCGGGCAATCTCAGTGTTATGACGACGCGACAATTGTTTGAATTTGTGACTTCGACAATGATTGAGGATACTCCGGAAGCGGAGGCGGCGGCTCTGGATTCGATTATGAAACATGCGGATTCCAATGCGGTTGTGATGGACAAGGCTTCGGAGAATGAGAGAAGGAAACAGGATCAACAGGAATCCGTGGATGAAGCTGTGTTCATGTCACAATTCTTGCCTAGGAGTCTTAATCAAGTTGCTGATTATGAAGTTAGTAAGATGGAAGATGGGGATGTGGAAGAAACTTATGCTCATGCAGTTGCTGCTCTGACTGGAAATGAGGACGTGGTGCTTGCAGTTGCAAAGAAGACGGGTGTGGCTTCGAAGTCAACGCATGTATTGTTTGCATCAACTAATGATGAGAATGAGGGTGAAAATTGTGCAAATCCTGCTGGGGGAGATTCAGATGATGGAAGGAGTGGAGATGATGACAGTGAAAGCGACAATGAATCTGGAGATGAAGATAAATTTGTCAAAGTTGCCATGACTCCAGAAGAGGCAGCAGCAGCCAAGGAGGCGGTAAGAGAATTGAGAAGAGCCAACAAAAAAGCAGTGAAAGAGGAACAGAGCGAAAAGAGGTCTAACAAGATAAAGAAGAAGGACAAGCAACGGGCAATTAAGAAGACGAAGGGAAACAAAAAGAAGAAATAGGTATTAATTATTATTTATGAAGTTTTGCAGTCGTCACTGAAATCAGGATGAGTCACAGAGGTCATAGACATCATAATTTGTAGAGATAGTTTTGGTAACAAAAAGATTGTCAACTTTTGGTCGATTTTCTTTTTGGCTCCTTTCGTTCTCCATGGAGAAATGGGATGAAGCAGCAGAGCTTGCAATGGAATTTTCACATTTTGCATCAATATCTGATGTCTGATGTGCATCAATGGAAAGACTTTGAAAATCTAAGGCGTCACTTATTTCATCCCCATCCCATATTTGAGAAGTTTTGTCAGCCATTCCAATACTGGCTAAATCATTATTTGCAGGCAGAGCATGACGAGAGCTTACAGATGCAGACGAACACTTCCCTAAACTTTCATCATCACTGCTTCCCAGACCAAAGGAGAAATGATCATCTGAATCGTCATTGAATGCCAAATCCATTGCCTGCACATAGTAATTTTGATGTTCCGATGGTTCTGAATCAGATTTATCCGTCTGGTCGCTGGAACTCTTTTCCTCTGACACTTTTTCACTTGCATGATCTAAACCCTTCTTGCCTTTTGTCTTTTTTCGAAGCAACTTCTCAGTCTTTTTCTTTTCCTTCAATTCCTCAGCTTCCTTGGCAAAAGGCATATCCTCTACAGAGCAAACTTTGACATTATTCCTAAGAAACTCTTCGTCTTTTTCAAAACAAGAAGATCCTCCTTGCTCCTCTTCCAATCCAGACTCTAACTTCTTTTTTCTCGCTCCTTCCACCAATTTGCAAAATGTATCTCGATAGTCACTCTCTGGGAAATACACCGTCAACGAATACAAACAAAAAGGCAAACATTCCCTGATGAGAATCCTCAACTCCTCCAATCTCGCCTTGACGCCCATTCGCCTCCTCATCTTTTTCGCCAATTTATCACATTCCACCGCCTCCCGAAACGATTTCGATTTATCCACATTTTGCCACGCCCATTCAAATTGAAGTGCGGTAATATTATCTTGAAACCCATGAATGACTGCAACGAATGTCCATGGCCGTCCACTCTTTTTGGTGCGGTTGGCCCCTCCATTTTTGAGTATGCCATTGTGCTGCCTAACTCGACGGTTTGGGTTGGTGGTGAATCCAATGTAGGTTTTGAGGGGATGGTTGGGGTCGAGGGATCGGAGGAGGTAGCAGTGATAATGCTTGGTTCCGACTTCTCTGTTGTTGATGATTGTGGATTGATTGGATCTGATGGATGGAGGTATGGATACGATATCAATGTCACTATTTTCGGTGGGTTTGGATGAATTGTTTTTCTTTTTGTTGGTCCATTTTCGATTTCCCCATTGGCGTTTTTTTGGCTTGCGTTGTTTGGAAGGATTTTCACTTGGTTCTGGCCCGTTACTACTAGACGATTGCTCCAGTTGTTGTTTTTCCAATGATTTTGATTGTTTATTGCATTTTGAGGTTGGTTTTTTTGTTGTTGTGTGCATAGCAGATGCAGCTGTTTCATTACTGGAATTTTCATTTTCATTGATTGGTGCATTTTTCTTCAGGCATCGTCTCTTGGTTGATTTGAACTGGTTTGATAATCCAGATGATCCAGCTGAACAGACCTCGGAACCAACAATGCTTGAATCAGACTCGAGTGAATGATCAATTGGTAATGTTCTTCCCATCACATCCTTGATTGTTGCAGCGTGCACCGAAGGAGGGAAGGCAGTATTGTTGATATTCTTATTGGTTGCTCTCCAGGGAGATGGAATGCCAGACGATGCAGAACTATCATCTTCAACATCTAAATCATTGCGACGTGCATCATCTATGACATGATCGCTGACGTTGGAATCAGATTCGTCAACATCAAAGCAAGTGGGGGCAGCGTGCGCGTCGTTCCGTGCAGCCGACACGAGTGCTGGCGGACCTGACGATGAGGATGACGAATCGTCACCATTCTTTTGTTTTTGATTATTTTGACATTTGCCGTGGTGGTTAAATTGATCTGCGACAGGTGCGGGTTCTTGGTTTTCGCTCTCGTCGTCGTCGTATTCGTCTTCGTCGATTACGATGACAACATCGTCGTCGGAATCGCTCATTTTGATGGACGGACGGAAGTAAGGGCGTTTGGCTGGGTGTTTGGTGTTTGCACGTGTGCTTGTAGTGAGAGATGATGATGTGACGCGATAATAATATTATTATTTTCAATAAAAAGTTTTAACTTAGTAACGCCAAAGGTAACCTTTAATTTTAAGATTATTATATCCATATTATACCTTTAACTATTTTATTGTTGTTCTTGCTGTTTTATGCCAACGACTTTCCCATCTCGATCTCGATTATTTGTCGGCGTCATTTTTTTCCCATCCCCCAACTGATCTTATGGCTGATTGACCCGATAGAAATCCAAGACGACAGAAGAGAAACAAACAGCATATCGTACATCATAATACACTCAATAAAACATTTCCACACCATGAACTCGTGCCCTCAAAGAAAACAACGTAAAACAATGCTCCAACCATACAACAACCAATCATCATCGCTACTCAAAAATGCCACAAGGACTCGCGGTCCTCACAACAACATCACTCAGTTCCTCCTGTACGCATCCTTACTCATCCTGGCCCGCGGCGTTGCCAATGCCGACGACCATGTCGTTGGAGACCATCATGAGGATCCCCATCCTGATCCAAATGAGGAAGATTACTCCGGAATGATTTATATTGGAAGGAAGGATGATGTTGGGAAACGTGTTGGTTTTCATGTGGACAATGGTGAGTGAATATAATGTTAATGTGTTTGCATCATATTTCATATTATTATTTGACATCCATTTATTTATTTACTTGCATGTCATTTTGCATGCCCATCATTATTACTAATAAATAATAACTCATGGTTCACAATATTATGTATATATTTTTCTTTTATCTTTTCAAACATAGGCATCAAATACATTTTTGGCACCAGCTTTGACGAAACACACAAAGATATCGAAGAGGCAGATTTACATCATGAGCATTATGGTCCGGATTCCGAACATGATGTACCCGATCGTGCTCGTGGGAAAACCCGGGAACAAGTGCTGCATGAAAAGAGGATTGGGAAGTTGGATTTGTCCAAGGGTCCTAAACCTTTTGGATGGTTTGGTATGTTGAAATATGAATGATGTTGTGTTGCATTATTAGTATGCTTGATTATTTGTGTTTTTCATTTGATATAAATCAAAACTGATTCACTTCATCATACCAACATTATAAAAAAACGATTGTTAACTTTGCCATTTTCAGAGGAACATCCACTCGACGGTGGAGCAAATCCTCCACAAGTCGTCCATGTAGAACCATTTTTCATTGATGAAGCACCCGTCACCAATAAGGAATTTGGAAAATTCATTCGAGCCACGTATTATGAAACCGAAGCGGAAAAATTTGGATGGTCCTTTGTGCTTAGTTCCTTTTTGCCAAATGCAGAAACGTTGGAGACTGCGGAAGTTGACCCGGAAGCGGTGAGTTTTGTGTTGTGAAAGATGCATTTTGATATGTGTACCATATTGTGCATTTATTTCTCACTCAATCTATTGGAATCGTTTGCGTATCACAGGAAGATTGGGTTTCTGTGGATAAGTCCTATTGGCGAAATCCGGAGGGACCCGGAACATCTTACAAATATCGTGAAAATCATCCAGTCGTACACGTATCTCACAGAGATGCCGCCGAATACTGCAAATGGGTTGGAAAACGTCTTCCCGGAGAACGTGAATGGGAAGCCGCCGCACGCGCCGGTCACTACGGCCCAAAAAATAGAACACTCTACATTTGGGGCGAGGAAAACACCACCGAAATCTCCAAAAAGTATGCCAACCTATGGGGCGATGGAGATTTCCCATGGGAGAATCATGCTGAAGATGGATGGAGGGCCACCAGCCCCATCAAAACATTTCTGCCAAATGCATATGGACTCTATGACATGACGGGAAATGTTTGGGAATGGATGAGAGGTGGAAAACACAAATCCCGCATCGTTCGCGGAGGTAGTTATGTAGATAGTTTGGATGGAAGTTTCAACCACGCGGCGACGCTAGGTGCACGAGCGACTTTGCATGGGACGACAACCACGGGCAATGTTGGTTTCCGATGTGTGAAAGCACCAAAAAGGAGAGTGGAGCATCATTACGTGTATGAAAATGAAAATGTTGGACCTCAGCTTACCATTGAAGATCAAAGTGGAAACCGCAAGTATACTCAACAACAGCGTGAAGAGGTTTATGATGAGGAAGGCGATGACGATGAATTCGAAGAGGTCATGGATCACGATCCAACAAAACCGCGACCAGATGAAAAGCGGGGTCGTAAGAAAGTTGTCAAGACGAGAACTCGAACATCTGATGAGTTGTAATGTAGATTTGATGTGGTCAGAGGCATATTTTTTGTTCCTGTTCTGTTGGATTGACTTGCCTAATTATTTTCATTACGAGAGATATCTGGGGCTTGAATTGAATTTAGTTGTATCACCCTGATAGTTTAATTTACAATATCGTGCAGGGAATGTGTGTTGATGCCAGTCTGCACATGAGTGGATTCATCATTTTTTGTGTGAAAATGAAATAAAACACTTATTTCTCACTTGAATTGATACTTAATCCATTTGAATGACTCCTTTGAACCAAACATGCATTGTGCCAACACAATGATAATTTGATTGCAGGAAATGTGTGGGTATGTGAATAATCTCAAAAAATATTGTGCTTTATTGTACTACCCACCCCAAATCATTGTTGCATTATGGATCTCTTTTCCGATCCAATGTGACCAAATAATTATTCAAAGTGAAGGTGTGCAAAAGATTGCAACATTATTATTTTTTCTATTTTGCTACAATTTTGATACATTATGCCCATTCCTCAAGAAGTTCGTCACTTGTATTATACTGCTTTGGGGCGGTGCAGACAATGATGATACTATTTTGCAATGTCATGGATTGCATTCACATCAATGTCCCTGGCAAACACTTGATGCCACCTCCATAATTGCATTGGTGGCCCAAATTCCTCAATACGGAATACACATAAATGTTGTTGGTGCCCATTTATTTATCCTTGACAAGTACATAACCTTGGAGCATACTTGATTACTTAAAAGCTGAAGGAGAATGGATTGCCAAGCAATAGCATTTCATCACCATGGCATCCACGAGACAACAACGACGACAGCTGCTACTGCTACAGAGACTGCCTCCATGACCGATAGAAATGCTGTCAAGTTTGCCTTTGCCACCATCAATAATAATAATACAAATAACACCGCCACCACTGCCAATACCAATAATGCCAATAACAATACCAGCACAGCCAATACCATCAATAATTCATCACACATGCCATCATCATCATCCATCATTGTCACACATTGTCAGAGCGAGGAGGCAGGTCCAAAAAACAGCCAAAAACACTAGCTAACCATGGTCGCCACACAGCTGATGCGGTGACTACTATAACTCATTCCCACCATTGAGGAATTAAACTTTTTCCCAGGAGTTGAGCTAATAGGTCACCACTGAAGGGTGTGTGGACCTTATTGCCAGGGGTCTTGGCACGTGGGGCCCTAAATAACACCCTTCCAACAGAGGGTGCTGGCACGTGCGTTGAGGAACGAAAAGGCCATATTCTCGGTCCCCCGCAACAAGCAACACTGTCAAAACCAAACCAACAGCAACGGTCATTCTTGCCCCATCCCTCGAAGATTGGCCATTGCTCTTCCCCCTTGCCATCACTGCCGCACAAAGCCTTTGACCATGACCATGAGCAATTTCAAGTGCATTGTTCATTGGCTCTCCCTTGTCAGAGCCGTATCGTCGCATGTGGCCGGTTGCACCCAAGAACTTGTTCGACCCATTTCAATGAGCCATCATTACCTCCCTTTGCCCCAGCATCTTGTCAACTGATGCGCATGTCGTCTACACAAAGCAATGGTAATTATTGATTATGCTTTCATCCACAACAACAACTGTCATCTTCTTACCACCCACAGCAACAACAGCAGCAATAACAGCTGGATGATCAGTTCTGTCACCCCTCACCAATAACAATAATTAAACACACCATTCCAGCAATCCCCGTCAACACAACGATTGCAATGCTGCCATCCCAGTTCAAACAATCGTTTTAATACCCACGATGCAACTGCAAACAACATAACAAACTGCATGGAGTGTGGTACAAAACAATACACATTACTGCACCGCACTATTTATGCTGCTGCCCATACAGCAACATAGCAAGCACAATAATTCATTAGCAACAATATCAATAATAATAACCCTTATTAGTTAGCATTATTACAAAATATTCAATGCTGCTGGCATGTCAATAATTGATATTATTAATTAGAATATGCTGTTTCTGTTTCTGTTGTTATAACGATGAATATTATTATTGTATTAATAATGAACGCTTTTATTATTTTAAGAATAACAATGAATGCTGTTACTATTTAATGCTGCAGTAATTTTGTTGTTGTTGTTGTTGCCATTAATATTACATTTACTGTCATTGTTATTTTCATTTTTACTGTTATTATGATAACAATGATAATCACAGCACTTCCGAATAATTTGTTTATTAATTTGTAGATTGCTGTTTATTCCTTTTCAGTTGATTGTTGAATTATTTTCTCCCACTGCAATTGAATTGGCATTATCAATGGCAGAGGATTGTACAGCTGCAAATCCAATTGATTTGATATTGCCAAACCCAAATCCGCTGGATGAGACTGCAGATCCAAATGACAGAATTTTGGTACCAGATCCAAAAATTGTGTTAGTTGGGGCTGCTGCTCATCCGTGTTCTGCCTTGGATGCATCCTTGCCCTTGTCGGCCTCCTTTGCTGGCGTTATCTCTGTGGGTGTAGCATCCGTTACGGGAGCAATTTCCAATTTCACAGCTGCAAACGGATTCGAACTAACCGCGGCCCCAGCATTGTCCGTGCTCACACCACCCCAACTTTTTGTTGCCTTGACAATCATTCTCTTCTTCTGCACATTTTCCAGAGCACACTTGAAGGAAACACTGTGCTTTCCTCCCTCCTCATTCAATTTCCCATTGTCATCGTCATCTCCTTCAGGATGATCATCTTTATTAAGCTGTATGTCTGTGGTGTATTTGTTTTATTTGGTGGATGGTTGAGCATTGTCTGATGGTCTGTTGGAGCTTTCGTTTGCATCGGCAGCAGTGTCAGGGGTGTCAGCCTTTGAATCATCCCCCTTGCGGGCAAAGGTTAATGGATGATGCGAATTGACTTGTTGTTGTTGATGATGATGATGATGTTGTGTGTTTTGTGAGGTGTCTATTTATTCGGTGCAGCCAAGATGTCAATTTTTTTGTAATATTTGATGACAAAGATACAAAATCTTGGGTATCCGGTGTCAATATCATACCTGATTCCTATTAATGAATTTATTGAACTTGTCTGCAACGAGTTCCTACATTCGTTAATATTACATAGATTTAGCTATGTACGCGTGGATTTATTGAAGAGAGAATCAATAATTTCCCTGGGTAGAAAAGATTTCTGCTAACCGGACCCACTTTATACAGTGTCTTTGGTTCCTGAAGATATTAACTGTCTTGTTTAGGGTTAGAATCTGAGGTAACTGGGGGCACGGCTATAGTGTGATCTTTAGCAATATTCTATTATTTCTTCAAGAGTTCATTTTGAAGAATGTCAGTAATCTACCTAGAGAATTCAAGTGAGCCATGCATCAGGCCGGTGTCTATTCTCTATTTAATAGGTTGAACAGGATTGTTGATCAAAAAAAATGGAATGTCTATGCTCTATGCTCAACATGATTGAACGTCTTGAAACAATCTTTGATGAGCATTCATTCAAGTGTGCATGTTCCCTTGTAACCGATGATGAGCATGTTGAATTGGTTGCGCACATTCTAGATGATTTGGTGAAAGCATTCTTCGCATCTTCACTATCATCCAGACCATCATGAGAAGAGGCAAAGGTTCATCACTCTTCAGCTTGTAAAAGCAAAATATGCATGCAACTTCAAGAGCATCACTGGGACTATTTTGGAGAGACTGACTTATTTTCTGGACCAACCTATTTGAAGCATCATCAACTTTGACTCTGACTCTTCAGGTATTCAAGAGTTCATTAGTATTTTGAGCAAGATTACTGGGTTTCATTTTGAGGGTACACGGAAAACACTAAATGTACATGTTTTGACAATGAATGACCCAGATGGGACAATTTCCTTGCATGCAGAAATGCACAAAGATGGTTTTGTGAAACTGTATACAATCCTTGCACTATTTGGGAAATACCTATTGAGTTTTAGCAATGCATTTTTGATTCCTCCATGGTTGAAGAGCTTAGATGCAGTGGCTGGGAAGATTGCTGAAATTGAGAGTCATCATTTAAACCTGGATGAAGAAAGGGTCCAAATGACAGAGTCATTCCACATCATCACCAAATCACAAATCAGGAAAAGATGACAATAATTACGTCCATCCATCAATTGAGGATCTTGTGAGTGGTGTAGAAATACAACTGACCAATTTGATGAATGGAGAAGCAATTGATATTCACACTTAACAAAGAATTGGCAAAATCTCAGAGAATGAATGCATCATGTTGGAGCAGTGTACCGCCAATGCTATCAAGAAAAACAACCCTGATTACCACAATGAAAATTTTGGAGGAGTCAGTTCCAGAGAAATCAAAGTTGGAGGCATCACATTAATTATTGGGAAAAAAGGCCAATGTTTTTTTCATTTTACCTTCATTCTTTTTAAGTTATTCACCACCAACTGCAGAGGTTTCATTTGAAGCAAGATTTTCTGTGGCAAAATCTTGTATTGTTCTGGCAACACTTATGAACAACTCTGGGCATTTAGATGGTGACAAGTTTCTTGATCTCAAATGCCGGATGCAGTGTTACTTGACGGAGGTCAGAGGATTGAACGGGACTCTCAGCAATCCAAAAGGAGATTTGCAATTGGCGATTCACAATGCTTTGCCGAAAGGACTTGTGACCCACAAGAGTACAAATATCCTTCCCATTTCCAAGAAAATGTTCCTGTTTGGGCATGTCTTTATTTTCGAGTAACTTTGGGCGAGGAAACATTTGGGAAATTAGTTACTGCTATGAGTGGAAATTCAGCCATCCAATTGATGGAAAACTCCAAAAACAAACAGTGCAGTGCAGTACCTGATTGGATTGCTAAGAATAGGCAAATGACTAATTTCAATTCTCATGGTGATAAGTGGAACGCAGTGTACAATGAATTGAAGAAGAACATACTCGAGCATAAGGGTGATCCTCCTCAATTGCATAAGTTAGGTAAATGGATGAATAATCAATGAACTCAATACAAAAACAAATAAAATGAAAACCCCAGCACTTTCCGGCGAGAGGGATGAACGAGCTAGAGGAATTTGAATGGGTCAGTACAACGCACAGTAGAAGACCGACCAATGATGATGATAAGTGGAACACAGTGTACAATGAATTGAAGAAGTACATACTTGAGCACAAGGGTGATCCTCCTTGATTGCTAAAGTTGGGTTTATGGATGAAAAATCAACAAAAACACAACAAAAACAAATTAAATGGGAAAACCCCAGCATTTTCCAATGAGAGGGAAAGAACGAGCTTGAGGGATTTGAATATGTCGGTACAAAGGGCATAAAGACCAAATGAATATAGAGCTTTTATTAATCTGCTTAGTTATTAAATTATGTAAGAAATTATCTTTGATCATGAAATAAAAATAAATAAATGAGGACAATGAAGTTGCATGCATGTTAGATCACAGACATCAACCATATACTCTAACAAGGTTCGCCACAGTGGCGCCTCCAAAAATCAGTCTACCAAAGTAAGAAATACCAACTGAAACTCCAAACTTTTCTCCGTCTCGGCCGTACATTTCTCCAGCTGGTACAAGAGTTCCTGACTCAACGTCAATAACTTGAATTTGTCCAACAGGCAAACCATTTAGCTTCTTGTTAGGCACTCCTACAATCATACGACTACCATCAGGAGTCATCGAAACAGCATAGCCAAGGTTTTCGCCCCATCCTTCACCTATCAAGTCATCGCCTAAATGCAACCAACCCGATCCATCATTTTCGTAAATACATGCAAAACCACTCCCCTCTCCATTTGCGCTGAAACCAGGCGCGCCAATAGCAAGGCGATTGACGCGATTATTCCCCGCAATGTATACGGAAAACCCAAAACGATCTCCTGGAACACCATTACTCAATGGTTCCCCACTCAAATTCCATTTCTTTTTTTCCAAATACATCACTTTGACATAACCACTTTCTTTCGATCCTTCTAATCTGGGAGCACCGGCAGCCAAAAATTTACCATCTGGTGACAATGACACTGACCAACCAAAGAGGGAATTGCTTGAATCGCCATCTATAGGTTCGTCTATAGGATTCCATTTTGACTCGGAAATTTCTTTGTAAACGTATGCCCTTCCACTTCTTACCATGTCAGTACCTTCCTTACTATAGTAAGGGGCTCCAACAGCGATACTAAAGCCATCTTGAGATAGAGACACGGATGATCCAAATAAAGAACCTTCCGTTTCACCGAGAAACTCTGACACAATGGTCCACGTTCCAGACACCTCATTTTCGTCAAATATTCGAACTTGGCCACTGTTTTGTCCGTTCTTATCATTTCCGAGAGATCCGACTGCTACGCGCTTCCCATTCTTTGATATAGAAACACTGAAACCGCATTGATCACCAGCTACTTCTCCGTAAATGTCCCATACTGGAACATAAAATCCTGTAAGATTATCAAATTCAAATATTCTAGCAGATCCCCGATTTTTCATGCCATCTTTGGCGTTTCGCCTAGCACCAAATATAATCCGGCTTCCATTTTCTGACACTGAAACAGAAAATCCAGCTTCGTCGCCATTTGATTCACCAACTAGATCACCTCCAACCTGTACCCAATTCTTCAGAGTGGCTTTTGTGGTTGGTGAGGATGTCGGACGGTGGGTAGGAGGTGTGAATTCGCCATTGGAAGGTTGTAATGACGGTGAAACTAATGGAGGTTTTTCCTTGTTGCTTGTTCCAACAATGCCACCAACTATCCCACCAATCAAAACAAGTACTATGATCAGTATTGCGATCCAAAAATACTTAGACTTCCAAAACTTCTCTTGCAGGGAACAACGGCGTTTCGCAAGTGCATCGGTATCACTTTCTTCGGCCTTGGCTTTTTCGTCTTTCTTATTGCCAGTTTCTTTGTCTTTATCAGCATCTTCGCTTGATGAATTATCTACTTTGGCCGGTAAGCCCATCATGTCGGATTCGTCCAGAAATGGGTTCGGCTTTACCGGAACTTTTGTGCGAATTATTATTGGTGTTTCGGAATCATTGCTTTTGTCATCGCTATCTTTGTTCGGTAAGCCAGTCTCCTCGTCTTGATCTAGAAATGGGTTTGGCTTCATCGAAGATTTCGTACTCTTTGTTATTGGTAGTTCGGAATCATTGCTTTCGTCGTCGCTGTTGCCTGATGATACACCAAGCGCAGCTTGCCCGTATCCACTTAGAAATGCTTCAGTTTCGTCGCGAGAGGAAGGGCCGCTAGCACTAGAGGAGTCAGACTTGCGGCTGTCACGAGGCGTTAAAGTCGATTCAGCTGGAGAGCCTTCAAACACGATATTTTGAACATCACTGCTAGAATCTTCTTCTGTTCTACTACTACTGAAAGCTAGACGCTGGTTTGCCTTGTCCCTTGAACCTTCTTCGTCACTGCCAGAAAACGACTCGCTTTTCTTTGGCTGTGGCTTTCTTTTCCGAAAAGACATTAAAAGGGAGTTAATCTTTTCATGACTACCTGCTGATTCACTATCGCTGCTCAAAGCATCCTCGGGTGTTTTGTTGGAGTCTTTCTCTTGTTGTGAATCTTGATCATTTGAATCTTCGTCTTTGCAAGGAAAAGATGGCTCACTATTCTCGGAAACAGCACTCTTTATCTTGGAGGGCTTTAATAGGGAATCCAGCTCTTCTACGCTTTCATCTTCATCTTTGACAACACTGTGGCTCTTAGATGACACAGATTGTTCGTCATTCACCCAAGATTCTTTAACTTTTGACTTAAGTGATCTCGAACTTAAAGATTGTTGAAGAAGTGCTGTCATCTGCCTGGCAGCATTTGCTAGCATCCGGACTGATGACTTGTTGGGATCTTTTGTCGATTCTTTTGCTCCAGTACTGTTGCTTGATTTTGACTGGGCATCGTGCGATTCTTCAGATTTAAGAGAAACGGAACTTCTGGAGTGTTTCGACGATTCTGATGTGTCAGCAATTGATGGGGGCTTTTCGGCTGGCGCTGCTCGTCCTGTGAAGTCCCATTCAGTAATAGATGACGAAGAAGATCCATTTGATGAGTGAGACACGTGCTTGTGATTAGCGGCAGTATTCAGATCTGTCGCTATTGATGGCAATTTTTCGTGGTCGTCTTCTAATGCCAAATCTTCGTCATCGTCCTGGATATTTTCCTTAGTATCACTCTCTGCCTTATACAGCACCATGTCCGTCAAAGCCTCTTGTGAATCTAAAATTTCAGAGAAGGTACTGCACTCGCTGCTATCAGATGAAGAAGAGCCATTCGACGAGCGAGACACGTGCTTTTGAGTAGCTGAGGTAGCTGGGGTGTCCACGTCTATCGTTACTGTTGGCAGCTCGTTTTCTGTTACTAAATTGTTGATGTCCTCTTGGAAATTTTCCTTAGTGACACTCTCTACATCGTGCAGTTCCATGTTTGCCAGAGCCTCTTTTGAATCTAAAAGTTCAGACAGAGTACTACTATCGCTGCTATCAAATGACTCGCCAGATGCAATATTGTTTGATATTTTCTGTTCAGAATCAATCATCATCCCATCATTGCCGTCCAAATAGCTACTCATCAATCTATCCTGACTTGAGTCTGACGAAGAATTTTTTGGTGCAGTATTCCATGGTTTGCGTGGATCAGTTTCAACTGTCGCTGAAATATTCTGCGATAAACTTTGTCGATTGAGTTTGATTCTTTCGTCATCTGCCTGTTGAGATGGAAAACCTTCGTACAGATTCTCTCCTCCAAATGATTCATTTTTTTCGCTTTCAGAGCTTGATATTTTCGACTGCTCCTCAAGTGAATCAAAATGGCCATCTTTTCTACTTTTGGTGCTTGATGATTTCGACTGGTCATCAGGTGCAGTCAGATGGCGACTCCCTTTATCACTGGATTCATTGCTTGCTACGGACTCCCCTGCAACATCCGCATCAGAACCCCAACGATTAGAGTATTCGCTTATAAGCTGGCGTGCTCGATCACTTATGTTACTAATCGACTGGTGACGGTCTTCTTTTTCTACACTGGACTTTTCACTATCTTTGTTTTGAGAGTCCTCATAATGTTGCACGTCAGAAATGTTTTCTTCTAATAGGACTGATTCGACGTGATCCCCGGCAACATTATCATTGTCCTCGCGTGTATTCTCTAAAAGGCTACCTTTCACATTTTTCACGAGAAAAAAAGAGTTTCTTGCTTTTGATGCAACTGAAGACATAGAAGACATCGAATCATCATCATTGTTGCTGTACTTATTTCCTCGTGCATCTCCTGGCGTGGGCTCAGTATTTTCTGTATGCCAATTGTCGTTGGTGCGATGAAAGGATGGTGGGCGTTCATCTTCGTCAACAAGTGATTGTGATCGCAATGACTCTTGTTTCACAATTTCCATTTCTTTCGAGGCTCTAGCTGATGACGACGAAGATGATGACACACGCACATTTGTCTTCATTTCTTCGCCTTCAGAGGTGGCTTGTGTGCCGTATGTTTCCAACTGTTTAGCCGCTCTAACTGGTGATGATAATGAAAGCGATGATAACACACTCACATTCTTCTCTCTTTCTTCGCCTTTCCACAGAGATTCTGAGGCACGGGTTTCCAACTGTTGATCTGATATGACTGGCGATAAAAATGATTGTGATGCTGATGATGATGACATGCTAGAAATATGTTTCCTTTCTTTGCCTTTAGAGGGATGTTGTGATCCAGCGTCTTCCTTAACTGGAGATAAAAAGGATAGTGATACTGATGATGATGACACGCTCGAATTATGTTTTCTTTCTTCGCCTTCAGCAGGATATTGTGAGCTGTGGCGGCCCAACTGTTGATCTTCCCTGACTGCAGATAAAAAGGATAGTGATACTGATGATGATGATATACTTGCATTGTACCTTCTTTCGTCGCCTTTGGCGGGAGTTTCTAAAATGGCGTCAGATTTGAAACCCTTTTGCTCTAGACTGGAACCTGATAAAGAAGATCTAAGAGTAGTTGGAGCAATATTTGCGGATACTTCAGAAGTGCCACTGGATTTGATGGCAGCAGCTCTAGCAAGTACCCCACTATAGTAACTGCCACTACCAACACTGTTTGTGGAATGCAGTGGAGGTGTGAGGCCACCTGAGCTAACTGATTTTGGTGGCGAGCCATTTGGAGAATGGGATTTGCTTGAACGATCATTGCTTTCTACACTTGCAGATCTGCTTTTGTTGTCAAGGTCAGCAGGTGGAGTAGTGTAGGCAGAAGCAGGCATTTTAAGCATACCATCAGGCGACGATCTTTTGGGTTTAGGAGGACTTTTACGAGGTGATGATGATGATGATAGCACTTGCATTATTGAGTCACCTGCTGCCTGCCCATTGGGTCTATATGGTTCTATCGATGGAGGTGAAGCAGACATTTTTTGTGGGTTGTCTTGCACATCATCGTTTAGCAGATTGAACATACTTTCCATGAAAGCGTTCGATGACGTTGAGGCACTAAGAACTGCAGAGTCTTCCTCATCAAGTTTTTCAAGTATCGGCACAGCGTCTAGAGTTTTCACGAGAGAGAATCTCCTTCCTGGAACTGGAACTGATTTTTTACTACTCTCGGCAGACGTTTCTGTGGAGTGAGATCCTTTTGATCTGTCTTTCTCGCTCTCGGGTGACGATTCCTTATTTTCAGGTGATGATGATGTGTTTGTTGACTCGCCTGGAGATATTCCCTCTTTTTGCAATGGTTTTTGTTGTTGCATTCGAAATTTCACCGCAGCCTGAGCAGCCAAGGCACTGGCTCCACCAAAACTCAGCTGACTCACGTCGTCACTGTTATCAAAGTTGATTCCGTTACGAGCAACGGTTGGCATACCAGAACTTGTTTCATCTGAATAATCTGAGCCACTGCTGCTGCTGCTGCTTTCGTCGCTATCACTTTCACTATCATCGCTATCAGAGTTGGAGCTACCGCTGCTACTACCTTCACTGCTGCTACCACTACTATCATCACTGCTGCTACCATCACTGCTGCCACTATCACTGCCGCTGCTGCTTAATTCTTCTCTAGTCCCAAATCCAACAAGCAACCCACCACTGTCAACGCTATCAAAATCGGACGTATGGTATGAGCTCATGGATCTCCTGTCAGTTTCAACCTGTACCGCTGCACCAGTTAGTGTTGCTAGCGTAGCTTTGCCTTGTAAGGCAAGTTTACCGAGCAGGGAGGGCCTTGCATCATTGACATCGCTATCACCTTTTATAGGAACAGTATATGTTTCTATTTTTCCTGGTGGCTGATATGAGGTTGTAATATCCTTGTCTGATGCTTCTCTCCTAACCTCATTTTCGCCCCTGTCTTCTGTATGGGACAACCACGAATATTTCTTGGGTCCTGCATCAGCCATTTTTGTCGGAACACTTTTCTCCGGGATGATATCCCGTTTCTTCCCATGAATGGAATCATACCCACTGCTAACCCCCAAAGCAGACGCAATTTCTAAAGCTAAGGCATCCTTCTTCATTTTTTTCGGATCAAGAGAAGCAGTTTCGTCGTCCACAATTTCCCGTTTTTGACCCTTAAAAAACTTCTCCATTACGTTGTCGTACTCTTCTAAATCGTCATTGCCTGTTTCATCATCGTACATTTGATCAACACCTACTGACAAATCTGATATGTAACTTTTTTCCGTAGTACCACCCATTGATTTTCTCCGAGAGAATTTCACTGCACTTTCTCGTAATGTTGGATCCATGGTAAGTGCAGACATGTTATATTCTCTCCCACCCCTGGTGTCAATTTCCTGGTTCATTGTAATGGGATGGATATCCGAATTGGCAGCCGCTGCCGCTGCCGCAGCCGCTTTTTGTCGCAACTGCAATTTAGGCATGAGCATAAAATTCTTTTCGCCAGAATTCATTCGATCGGAACTCAAATCTGGCATCGACGATGATTTATGAGCCAACCCCGATGATGGCAATGATGGTGGTTGCTTCAAACCACCCCCATCACTGCCACTAATGTCCCCACGCGAGCTATTATTCGTGTTCTTCGTGCCATCGTCATTGCTCCCATCCCGCACCGAAGTATCTACATTGCTTGTGACGGTCGAATCTCCGCATCCTTCCGTCAATACCCGGCATTCTTGTAATAATCGTCCAAATCTCGATGCGGCAGTGGGATCAGTCCCTCCCTCTTCCGCAGAAGCATGTCCCATTGCACCACCATACTTTCTAGCACCACTAGCACCCATCCTCTCTGTGGGTGAGAGAGTCGATACAGACATGGGTGTACTCCCTACATTTTGAGGGACCGGTATTCTGTCTGCCTCTCCTATATTCACTTCCAGCGCTCTCCTCTCATACGGATCGGAATATCTAGTGGGTGTTTTCATTGGCGTTGTCCCTTTTCTCCCCGGTGGGTGAAATAGTGGTCTGGAGTTTGCGGTTGTTTCTGTCTTATCTGATTCATCCATATTGTTGTCGTTGTTGATTTTGTTGCTGTTATCAGCACCGACAACAACATTGCCGACTCGATCAGATTTTGGCACATCCAACCTATCTTTGAGCTGCTCTGATCTCTGTGATGATCGTTCTCCAGTTTCGTGAAATTCAACATCCTCGCTAAAAACACTCTTGCCTGATTCATACAATGAAGGAATTTTGTCAATATCTTTGTCGGGTGATGAGGACGCTAATGATGCTGCTGCTGCCGCCGCTGCAACTACTGAAGGAGGAGATACGTGAGAATTTAAACTTAATGCACTGCCTCCCTCTTCGGATATTTTTGAAATTCTTCGTTCGGCGTGTTGTTCGTTTTTATCGGCAACATCAACATTATCCTCGCCAATACCACCTTTGGTCTTTATTATTATTTCACCAGTGCCAAGTGGATGTT
This sequence comes from Conticribra guillardii, assembly GCA_036939335.1. Lineage (NCBI taxonomy): Eukaryota > Bacillariophyta > Thalassiosirophyceae > Thalassiosirales > Thalassiosiraceae > Conticribra > Conticribra guillardii. Next base: position 34,282 of record JALLAR010000017.1, read on the forward strand.
GCGGAAATGCTGAAATTCCGATTGTAGTATTTGCCAAACCACCACCACCATCACTTTGTCGTTGCAATTGCTGTAGCTGTTGCTGATGTTGATAAAAATGTTGCCTCTGGAATTCAAATAGTTGTTCTTCCGCCGAAGCGCCCGCCGAAGCACCCGAAACTACACTAAAAGAGGAGTCCCTACTTCCGGTCATACTCGTCATGCTCCCTCTGAATGGAAGTGAAGCAAGCATTGCAGGATGATCGCGTTTTGCATTGGATCCCAAGGAATATTCACGCGGTGGCATGGGTCGAAAGGGGGTGGGACTGTGGTCATGAGAACGGGAATGGGATTGAGATGCCGAGGAAGTGTGGGATTGAGTGAGGGGGGCGTGTGGGGAGGGCGATGGATGGCGTTGCTGTTGTTGTTGTTGTTGTTGTGGATATGATTGTGGTGGATGACCATGTTGTTGTTGTTGTTGTTGGCGTTGTTGATGATGTTGTTGATGCGATGATTGCTGTTGTGATGATTGTGATTGCGGTTGTGTTGACCATGCATGTTGTTGCGATTGTTGCGATTGTTGCTGCTGTCTTCCTCCCTCTGCGGATGACGGCTCACCGGTCCCTTGCCCGCTGCTTATTCTTGGTTGCGCACTGTCCCAACCATAAAAACCACCGGATGCGTCGCTGCTGTGAAAATCGCTTTCGCCCATGTCGGATTGTGTTCGCTGTTGATGTTGAGATGATGATTCATGAGAATACTCATCACCATCGTGATCGTGTGCGTCGCTTCTGTGCATAATTTGAGTGAGGATGTCTCCGGTAGTGGCAAAATAATCGTGTGGGAGTTTTGATTGGCTAGTATCTTCTCTTGAAATTGAGAGATACGATTGGATTGCCGCTTTTGCTTTTAAAGAGACGGCGTTGGTTTCCCCCTCCATTCGAATTGAAATTGGAGCCTTTTGGTATGAGGCATTCGGTTTTCAATGCTATTTGTGCCCTAGAGCTCTCTAGGTAGAGCTAGGCACGATCGATAGTAAACGAACGGCGTGGCAGGGTGATGAGGTCCGTCGTCGGCCATGCCATGGTCGACGAATTAATAATTCTCGGATGTATTCTGAAGGGCGAAAAATTTTTGAGTCACTTTTGACGTACAAAAATCTCTAAATTGACTTGAATGTTACTCTAGAGTGAGGTAATAATATGGTCTTGTGTATGTAAAATATTCTGAACGGAAAACAATGATCATATTCATTAATGTATAGGTTTATGATATATTAATATCTTGTAAACTGAAAAGAAATAGCCCTTGGCCGGTGCGAACACTAAAATTAGATTCTCCCATAGAAATGATTCTACATACCTACATACGACATAAGAGTATGGAATGATGTAGGAGTAGATAGTAGCAATTATGTGGAATTTTGCTAGTAGCACCACCCACTGGAAACTGGAAGACACTGGATTGTGGGTTTTTTCGGGGGCAAAAACATTACGCCCACGTAGCTCCCTCGCTAAAATATTTTACGATTTCGGAGCTCGTATGATTCACACGCTTTCCACGCAATTCTTTTCACACACTTTCCACAAACGTTCCACACACTTTTGTTGAAAAAGCAGATTGAAAATTGGCCATGGCTACACTTGACATGAACGATAATACAGCCACATCCATGATCTATGATGTCATAATAATATTATGTACTACGTGAAGCGGATTGGCCTGGTCAGCAGAGTATAAAATAAGTGCAACTTTCCATAGTAAGTTAAAGTGGCAGAATATTGGAGTAAGTTAAGTTTAGTACTAAGTTGAAACACCGGCACTCAACTTTACTCAAAATAAGTGTTAAGTTCCAACTTTTCAGTTTACTTAAATTAAGTAAAAGTGCTTTTCTTTGGGTTGTACTTAACACATTTTTAAGTTGTAAGTTGACCGTAAGTAGTAATGACCTGATATCAAATCAAATACAGAGTTATCTTTATAAATATATTCTAGACAAGAGCAGCTTACCTAGAGCAT
>JALLAR010000018.1:0-41631 GCA_036939335.1 Conticribra guillardii
GATTCTTGCGAGCTCCCCAAGAAATAAAAACTTCGGAGTAATACAAATCCGGAATTTTCCAGTCATATGATGTTGTAATTAACAAATTCTCTGTGAAAAGTTTGAAATTCATCTGTAAAAAAGTTTCAACTGATGCACAGCAAGATGGGACCTCAGAATTCTTTTTTTAATGATTGTAACGGAGTAAGTTCGTCATTTTTTGGTCTTGTGTACAACCTTCCTGGGAGCTTCCTATTCCACCGTTGTACATTACGGAGGCATATTGTATTTATTTTTAAACTACCTTACGTATCTTCCATCCTTGACATGGGAATAGGTAGTTGTACAGTATACTATACAGAGTACTTACAAATCTACGATACTTTCAACTGTTCTCATTATTTTGAAACGAAAAAACTGTTCCCTTGTACCATATATACCAATACGTACTTTAACATATCCTGCTATTAGTATAAAATCGATCTACAATCAATACCATACTAAACGATATAAAAATGCCAAATTGAAACCGCGCCAGAAATCTGCCAGAAATAAGTGCACAAGATGTGATCCAATATTTCCAGTCACGAGAAGTGAGATGGCAATAAATCTAAATTCATGTAGGAATTAGTATAGTCAATCAAAATGTTGGAGCACGAAAATCTTGTCTGGTGTGACTCAAGGGAAATTCGAGAAGCTGCCAGTGGGATGTGCTGTGTCAATGGCCGAAAAATAAAATCTTTTTGTGTGCACGCACTGGATGGATGCATGCATCCACCAACTCCAACAACTCCACCAGGCAGCGCGTGAGAACAATGGCCATTGCATTGCTTTGCAATTGCACGCATCATCATCATCCTTCATCGTCAGTCATATCATCATTATCACCGTCATCACCATTAAAGAAGAAGGCATCAATTCTGTTCAACATTAAAAAAGCATCGCATCATCTCTTCCTAGATTATCCTCTTGATTGACTGGCTGCCTGATCGACCCGACTTTTTCGTGAGTGTTTGTGGTCATAATAATATCTCGTGTGCGTTTGGTCGACAAATTAGGCGAAGCTTTTTCGATCCTGTCATTCTCCCCGGCCGCCTGCTTGGACATTTTTTACAATTGGATGTGCGTGTATGTGTCTGTCGGCTGTTGGCATCGCATTCGGCAAATAATAACGTTAATCATTATTGTGCGCTCCATCATCATCCATCTGTTTGCATAATATTTTATGAATATTCATGGTCATTGATGAATAATAGTCCCAATTGAATCTCGCTAACATTACATTTTGTTTCGCTCGTTGTGAAACAATAAATACCACCAATCATTTTTCAGATTCAGCGTATGAGATTCTCAAAGCGTGGTTCGATTTTCATCTTGGCGAATAAGTAAGCTGGGTTTTCTTTCCCCGTCCGAGATAATACACAAGCTAGTAGTACACTTTAGTTTGCGTGTTATTGACTCGAAAGATTGGAAGCTCTCTTCATGGTAGTTATCAACAATGATGCAGCCCGAAGTCAATAATCAGTCCATGAAATCACGAGACGGATCCTCCTCCCCTCATGTCCGTCCATCTCCCTCACCGCCGCACTGTCACAGCAACGCTTCCTATCCTCCCGGTCCACCACCGCCACCCGGATATGGCGGCTACCCACCCCATCATCCCATGAACGCCCCTCCTCACTCCTCATATCCTCCTTATTATGCTCCTCCCCCACCATCTTCCATGGTGCACGGACAACAGGGCCCCCCGTCAACCTATCCACCGCACAATCCTCACGCCAATCCGCACAATCCCCCCTCGAGCAATATCGCCCCCGGAAATCCTCACCACAACAACAACCTCGCCTATCCGCCACCTCCCCAATCCTACATGTATCACCCTCCTTCTTCGCAAGGACCACCGCCGCCGTCCCATATGACGCATCCATCCATGGGGCAGCAGCAGGGGTATCCTCCTCATGCTCCTCATGCGCATCCTCATGCTCCACAATTGCAGTTGGGGCCTCCACATGGACAACCGCATGGCAATTGGAACATTGGCAATGGCTATCCTCCACCCCCCAATCCCAATGGTGCCAACGATCCCAATGCCAGTCCCAAAGCATCCCATGCCCCATTGTCGCAATATGCAACTCAAGCATGTCTCAATGATGCGGTCCGTAATAGTGGTAATGCAAGTAATAGTGATGGCAATAGCAATGGAAATGATGGGTGGGGGGCTCCTCCTCCGAATGTGGCTCCGTTGCACAAGGGTATGGAAGGAGGTGATGGAGCTAATGGACACGATGGACCTATTGGCGATGGTGGGGAGTATAGTGCAAATGGGAATGGAATGGAGCAGAGTAATGATGGAGGAGGAGGGTTGGGAGCCAAGTTGAACAGGGATGATTCGTCTTCTGGGTGAGTGATTAGATTGTGTTTTTCTTTGCAAATTATTTTCTAAAGACTATTGTCTTGTCTCTTTATACAATTATTGTTTGAAAAAAGTCTGGAATTGGAAAGGCACACTGAAAACTTTGAAATGAATGTTTGTCAACTACTAACCAATGCTTCATTTTTTGTTCCTATAATATTTTCTCCCAAAATATATATCACATATCTTCTTCTTTAGACACGGGCAATTAGTATCCGAAGAACGTCAATCCCAAGACAATGTTCCATCGCCCACCATGAACGGAAACCCCAACATGTCATCCTCTCCATCGGCAATGCCTCCACCAAACACCTATTCTCAAGGTCCTCCACAACATCATTATCCACCACATTCCTATTATCCGCCGCATCCATCTGCTTCGTATGGCAATATGCCCAATTCGTATGCCCCAGATGGCAGTGATCAAGGTCAACCACCTATTCATTATCACGATGCGTATGGCAGACCTCCATGGGGTGTGCCTGGTGCTCCTCCACCGTATGGTCATCCTTCGACGATGCACCACCCTCCAACACCCTATGATATGAATGGATATCCAACCTATCACAATCCTCCTACCATGTACCATGGAGGTCCTAGTCACTACCCCCCTCATAACATGGAACCCGTTCCAAGACCGGAAGTCACTCCAGAAGAGGACTCATCTCCTTGGAATACTACGAACAACGATAAGAAACGCCGGAGATCCAACTCCTTCGAAGCCCATCCCGATCATGCAACCTCCAACAAGCGTCACGAATACTATGTACAAAATAATGGAGATCCACAAAATAATGCACCACCTCCACCCTCCAATATATCCAGACCACAATCCTACCCTCCCACCCACCTCCCACCCATGAAACCACCCAGCCCCCAAATCTACACATTCACCACCACCACAAACTCCAAATCCCAACGCCGAAAAAAGAAGATGTATTCCGACTACGTCGGAGTCACATACAACAAAACCCACGCCAAATACCAAGCATGCATTACCCATTATCGGAAACAGCATTATTTAGGCCGTTACAAGCTCGCAGTGGATGCGGCCTTGGCATACGACGAATCGGCACGACTGCTCAAGGGTCCCAGTTGGAAGGTCAATTTTCCCACACGGCAAGCGTACGATGATGCAAAGGTGCAGGAGCTGGATAGCATTGGTAGAGTGGGAGGGGTGGATTTTATGAATAGCTTGGATGTTGCGGGGAGTATGGCGGCGGTGGCTTCGAAGGTGGAGGAGCTTGCTTCGAGTGTCAGACATGCGGGTGGGACGGTGGTGGAGCCTTCGACGGCGCCAAAGGGAGAATTTTCTTCCATTTATAAGATTGGTAGTAGGATGGTGGGTGGTGATGCTGCAATAGCACAATCTAGTGCACGGATGGGGATGACTGAGGAGGAGTTGCACAAGAAGACTCCTGGGGCGTTGACGCAGGTAACGGATCCTGCAACCCCGGCAATGACGAAGGTTACTCCTTCTCCCAACCAGGCGTCTCCCTCTCTGAAGCGATCACCACCACCATCGGAAGTGCCAAAGACTCCGAAGAGTCCTCTTCCGGAATCACCCAATCCCACTCGTCATGCAATGGGCACAGAGAAAAGCACTCCCGACAGTGCCATTCGACCCAAAATTTTGTCGTTCCAAGGGAAGGAGGAGAAAAAATCGGCTTCTCTCCCACGCACATCTCGTTCCACACCCAAGGAAGAGACCCAGCCTACCACGGATGCCAAGAATGAGAAAGAGAATATTATTACGAACAGACTCCCTCCTCGCTCTCCAGCCGTGGTTCCAACAAAGGCATCCTCGAAACCCAATACTCCAAGAGATGCTGCCTTGAAGCGTGTGTCAAAAGGGACCCCCAAATCTGCACCGCCTGTAATTCAAAACAACACACTTGCCGCTGCATCTGCGCTCATGACGCTTTTTGGTAACGAAAAATCGGAATGAGTGTATGCTATTAGTTGCAGGAATTTTGTTGCTGTTGATTTGTAAAGGAAAAATATGCGTAATTTCTATGCCTTGGTACCATTGATGGTTGGATGATTAGAACGCCACGGATACAAAAGATTTTTAGGTTTGGAGCACTACTGAGAAAGTTTAATTGTAGGAGCAAAGTGAGAACAAGTTTATTTCCAGCCTGCATTAGTGAGAGAGTGTGTAATCTTTTATTTTTGCAGGAATGCATCTTGATGTTTTTCATAATTTATAATGCAAGTGTGCGAAGATATTATGAATTAAATAATTAGTAACCTCTGATGTGTTACATTTTCCTTAGATTGGATGCTTCACATAAAAGTAGTGATGGTTACTATGCGCTGCTGTTTACATACTGGATGCATCACGCAATGATTTTTCTCTGCACCATTGTTGCCAAAAGTACTAGTACAATATTTTTTATTTATCAGCACCAATCTATTACATCATACAACACATCGTCATTGAAATAAAACGAGCATTATGTTTACCATAATGTATCTCTTGCATGTTACAGCCAGAGAGACAACTTATGAAATTAATCTCCATGCATACGAAATTATAAAATGTATCATTTTTTTGAATCAAAATATGAAGGGGCCATTCTCATGAAAGAATAATCGTACACCTCACCATTGCCACTCGGTTCGGCCTCTTTGTGAAATATAACGTATCCCGCCTTTCGCATTGCAAGAAACAAATCGTTTGCAACAAAAGGAGTTCCATGCATTTGCATCACAATTTGTTGAAACGATGCATCTAACGACAGTATGTCTAAATACATATCCCACTCACATCCCTCACAATCAAGAGCCAGGGTTGATATTGTTTTCCCAGAATGCCCAAGCTCAACTATTGTCTCTTGCAACGTTTTGAACGTGGGAACAAAAGTTTTGTCTATCCCAAAACCCATGCTTTCTTTATTACTGGGACGGAAACCCCATGGGTGGATAATCAAACCATCACGTGGTTCAGGCAAATCCTTTGTCGAAAAAAAGAGAGAATGGTGAACATAGAAATAAACAGAATAATCGAGACAGAGAACATTCTGCAATTGAATATTCGAAACTTACCAATCCAGCGGGGATAAAAATATGAACCTCACAAGATCCAAAAAATTGCTGCCCTCCTTTCTTTCTCTGTCTGATTTTTGAAGAATACCCAAGTACTACTTGTTCATCATGAATTTCAATCATTCTCGCCAACGAGTAGTCTAAAAAACTGTTTGAGAATTCAATTGCATTTCCTCCAGATATGTAAACAAGACATTGGTTACCGCCACTGACCCATTTATTGCCTGCTGAATTTGAGTGCCCATATTCATCTGCAAGTGATATGATGCGCCTGGGATCACATATCCATTTTCCCCCGATTCGCATTTTATTCTTACATGTGAAGTCTATCTAATTTTAGATAAAATCGATTGCAAAGTCACAAAGCGCAGAGGAAAGTAAGAATAATCAATTTGCAATGAATATTTGATGAACAATAGGAACACTCACATTCCAATTATTAATCCACCAAGAATTTGGATCGATATTTGCGCCGCTTTCAGATAATAAATGCAAGCTTTCGGCCATGAGAGCATCTTGCTTATTTCTTATTTCCATTGTTTCGTGCTTTAACCCCATCCACTCATCAGCAGCTATCTCATTGAAATACCCAAAGCTATCCCTTTTTGCTGAATTAAATGCCTCATTTGAACTAGATCCTTTCTTTTTCAATCCCTTCCAAACCCGGAAAAAGCCACTGTCATTCTTCTCTTGAAAATTCTGGTTGCCCATGTCACCCAGATCTCTGCTGGTTCCCGAGAAAAACAAGCGTATTCGAAGAATTACACCGCTCGACAGCACACCAATGATCAATAGCAGGAATTGAACCGCTCGTCTCTTCCTATGCTGAAAGCGGAGGTGTTGTAGATCCTTTTCATGGGTGGCATCGGATGTTTCATCGGCTGAATAGCGCGATCGAAATTCAGGTGGAGTAGAGGAATAATCATTCATGTGGTTTACTTGAAGAGGGCGAATGAGATTGGGGATTGTTGTGGTCGCCATCGTCATGGTTCATAGTTCATGTGCTGTTTCATGGTGTGGTGACCATAATCCATCTAATGGTTGTTTAGATAATAATAATAATATGTGTGACTGTCATCCTCTGTCATCTCAGTTAGGATAGAAACTAAGGGGTCCTTAATTAAGGATCGGCCGAAAATCCTTAATTAAGGATATAGTTGAGATTTAATATTTGGGGATAAGGTTAAATTTACGTGGGTGGTATCTACTAAAAAAAAATAATAAGGCATCAGTTTAAAATGAGAGTGAAGAAAATTGTGGACTAGGAATGATTTATTGGGGATGACGTGGATTCTCATCAGTAATTCTATCTTATTTTAGAAACTTGCATGGTCATGTTGTAGTTGTAAGTGCAAACCTTTCTAATTCTACACTCAGATGAAGACGCCGAGACCATGAGGGCCTTTGATGTTATGGCGATACACACCCTCTTCCACTGTGCCATCAAATAACTGAAGATTAAAAAGTCCATCAGACCTTACCTTCACAATCTTTGCAGGTGACCACGTGCTTTTAAGCCCAGCATCGTAAACATTGCCAACTGCACCAATATCCAATATATTAGCTTCCACCTGATCTCCATCCAAAATCATCGGCAATGATGTCCAACTCGTATGGCTTGATACATCCCTATGCATGATTTGATCCCCCCGATGGTCTCCCCACACACGAAGATCTTCCCGTAACTTATCCAATTGCTCAAAGAAAATTGGGACTCGAAATATAGACAAACGATCAGCTCTTTGTGGTTCCATAATATCTCCCACATTCATAGCCCAACCTCCTCCTTCAACGTCCCTTCGCCTTTCCTCGTCTAATGCTGCGATGTACATGTTCTCATGGGATGCTTTGATTTTCTGTCCAATGTCCCGAAAATGTGTCACAGTCTCTAGACACTGATCCAATGTCAATGAATCATTGTTCATCTTTGTATCAATCCATCCACATTCAAAGTTAGCTCGATCATGGAACACCAATAAATTCTTAGCCACCATCATTGCACATGCCCCATGGGGTTCAAGAACAAGGGTTGTTTCATCGCAACTACTACTACTACTACAAGTGCCATCAAGGGAGCTGAACAATCCCTCTCGCAAATCATAACTCAGCTTATTCACCTTGCCCACACAATTGTCCATATTCCTATCCGGATCGGATTTGGAATCATACCCCTCAAGAACATCATGGACACCAAACCGGCGAAGCGCAAGTGTCCGCATGGACATGTAATTCATGGCCCAGACATGGGTATCCAATCCCAAAGTTAAATGAATTGACGACTTTCTATATCCATCCCCACCGACATCCAGGTTCTCCTGATAACAATCAAGTGTATCCGTCGTATGCGGAAATCGCGCAGGAACAAACAGAATATCCCCCGGTACGAGCATCACATCCAACAACAATTCCGAACCCTCCTCACTTAGCATGGGCACCGATAATGCATCCTTCCCCTTTCCTCTACAGAATGGATCGGAATTCAATTTCACAGAGCTGTCCGGAGGGGAATACACCCTCCATCGCTTCCGGCCCTGGGTTTGAACCACCACCACATCTTGCTTGTCCGTATGGGGCGGGGCGCTTTGCAAGATGTTGGATTTTGTCACGTATAAATTGAGGCATACTCCTGTGGCAGCGCCATTGAGTCCCTGGAGGGCGGCGAGGGAGGTGGGTGCCAGTTGGGAGGAGATGTAGGCTCCTGCGGAATTGAATACGACCGTGTTTTCGGCGTTTAGGACGGACGTCCATTGAAGACGTTTGGATTGGAAGGAGTGTTGTTCTGAAGTATTGTGAGTGCTCGTTGCAGTTGTTGCAGTTGTTTTTGTTGCATCCATGGAGGAAACTAATCCTTCCATGCGCCACCCTTCTTCTCCTCCCTCTCCCTCATTGCCATTGTTTATTTCTCCATCATCTACAGTAGCACTACTCCTTCCAGTGCATGCATCGAGATAATCAGAGGCAATGGCATGTTCCAAATCATTGCACGTAAACTCCACAATTGGCACACCATCATCACCACGATTGCCAACAGCATTACGCTTCATTAAAAATGGCAAACAAGCAGCACGTGATCCATTCGGCGCAGTGCACGATCTAAGATGGGAGGCAACCTCCCGGAATAAAGAATGGGTCAATGCATGTTTATTGTCGAGGTTTTGTTGAATGGCCCATCGTGCAGATTCGGGTTGTATGACGGGATAGGGTTTGAATAGCTGGGGATCATTTATTGCACTGGTGGAAAATGCTGGGGAGTTCAAGACAGGATATCTTGCTGTTGTTGTTGTTGTTGTTGTTGCTGCCGGAAGAAGGGATACTGATGGGTGAAGTAAAGCGAGCACACAGGTGATGGCGAACAAACGCATCATCATCATCATCATTATTAGAAAAATAAACAATCTCGAGCGAAATGGAAATGAATTTTCAATTATAATTATTTATAATCAAAGAAAAGAATTGGAATTTTAAGTAGTATTTTACGCACCATGAAATTTAATTCCACGAACAATAGGAATGAATTCTTTTGGTGCGTGTGCTGTGATAAGCTGTCATCATCATGTTGCGTTGCGGAACGAACGAGGAAGATAAAGAATAAATAATCTAATCGCGGTTGATGCAGGACGGAAGGAAATCATCTTCATTTTTCGGAGACTTTACGCTTTACGATCGTTTTCGTTGGAGACGAAGCGAGATAGAGGATAGAGGGCGATGCGACAGTTTGGTAGATGTGATCACGGTTGATGCAGGACGGGAGGACGTTCATTTTTCATTTTTCCGGACGCCATCATCGTCATCGTCGTCCGAAATGATTGTGTTGAAAAGAAGATTCGTTCGAACTTCGAAGTCTCTGAATTTCGGGTCTGTCCGGCCGTCTGGCTTTCAGATCCAAACAATAGAGCCCCATCAGCCATCACCCATCATCCATCAGGCCGCGTGGCCGACGACCGCACAAAAACAGGAATCTTTTTTTTCTTTTTCAGCTCTTCACTGGCTTTTCAGCCAATTTTTTCTTCATCCCATAAAAGTTGAATCCATCCGGCTCAAATCTCTCCAAATCGACAGAGACCATGGTCCATGGCGTGATGTTTGAATGAACGCGACGTTGTTTAAATCAATCTTTTTCAAATCCATCGTCGAGTCAAAGCTAAACACTTATTTACGATACTTCAGACTATCTATTCCGTGAACATACAACAATAAACTCGCTCCACATACACTTAAAAAAACAATCACACCAAGATGATGTTGTCACGTGCATCACTTCTTCGAAAACGACTGTCGACGACGCCGGTGCTTCCCTCGCGATGCGGTTGGCGCCCGGGAATCCATAGCAGTCATACTATTGCAAATAATGTTACCAATGCAAGTGGTGCATCTGCTTCATCCTTATTTTCAACTTTGGGCGACCATCGCATTCGTGGTTCCACCAATCATCTGAATTATTGTCACACGCCAATCAAATCCGCCATCCAATCCAGCAGCATCACCCATCATCAACAATACCAACACCAACAACCCAACAATTACTACTATCCTCAAAACAATAATCATCAACACCAACAAACACGCCACTTCGCCGGCCGCAAAGACCGCCACTCCACCTCCCTCGAAACCCGCCCGCCCACCAAAAAACAACGCAAAAGCTACCACGCACGCCAACGCAAACTCCAATACCAACAGACCAAACACTCCACGCCCAATTCCAAAGCGGGGCCTCGTCGTGCCGAGGAGCGAGAAACGCAATCCCGTCTCGTGGAAATTGCACAGGAGGAAGAGGGGCTCAAGAGTCAGCTGGGGGAGTATTACGGGAGGGTGAGAGAATTGCAGGGCAGGATTGAGGAGAGCGATACGTTTCAATCGTTGGTTAGGAATGGAATTAGCGGTGGTGGTGGTGCTGGTGGACGTGGTGGTATTGGCGGGGGAGGCGAGGGCGAGGCGGAGATTAAGGCTGCGGCACGGGAGGCAGCGATGAAGGCAGCGGAGAAGGAGGGATTGAAGCATCCCCCATTGCCATCGTGGTGGCAGGAGCGATTGACATATGACTGGGGTGATGCCTTGGTGGATGATTTGATGGGGAATTCTTCGGATTTGACGAGTAGTCCAAATCCGTATCCGCATTTTATGGGGAAGGAGTATGGGAGGTTGAGGAGGAAGGTGGAAAGGGTTTTGAGGGGGATGAAGGATCAGGAGAGGTTGCTGCTGTTGGACCAACAGGGCGGAGTTGGTGTTACTGGTGTTGTAAATGGGAAGAAGGAAGAAGGAGAAGTAACAACAAACTTTAATGGAACTTCTTCTGCAGTTGCATCATCACCATCGACGTCATCGTCTCATTTACCCGATCAATCCAGCACGCCCACCCTCTCGGATAAACTCCTCTCCGACCTCCTACGCTCCCATCGTGACCATCTTGGAACACGCACCTCCCCCATCGGCCTTGCACCCTCCCTTGAACTCGTATTTCAAGAATTACAAATACCCCGTTCTGCCCTAGGAACATACTCTTACGTCTCACTCTTGACATGCTGCAAATCTCCATGGGAGGCACGCAAGGTCAACGAAATGAGAAAGGAGGATGGAGTACGTTCCAATGCCTATTTTTGGAGTGCCTTGGTTGATGTGTATGCGCGCAATGGAGATTATCGAGGTGCCGAAGGCGTTTTGGATGAAATGTTGGAGGAGACCAAGACAGAATACGAATTATGGATGGCACTCAACAATAACAAAGTCAATGGCAATAATAACATGCAAAAAGTCGAACCGCCAATTACGATTCCACCATTGCCGGCCTACACTTCCTTCTTTTCGGCATGCTACAAACTCCTCTCCCGGGGAGACGTCCACCCCTCCATCAAATCCGATGCCTCGAAACGGGCATGGAAGCGATGGAAGGAAATGCGAATTCACAGCGTTGCACCCGATGTCATGGCGTATGGAGCACTCATGCGTGTGTTTGCCGCACAGGGTCGTGCGGAGAAGGCGGTGGATTTGCTCGATGAGATCATGGCACAGTTGATGATGCCCGTGAGTTCAGATGGACTTTTGAATGGGAGTACCACCGGTGGTGGAATGTTGCAAGAGAATTTATTGCGGAGTTTGGATGGAGACGAGGATGGATGGTATGATGATCGGGATGGGAAGACGGTACGTGTCAAGCCCACGACGTTGTTGTTTACTTCGGCATTAAAATCGGTGGCAAAGAGTCATGAAATCGCCATTCGATTCAGTGGCGGGAAATCAAAGAACAATCGACGTAGGGAGAGCATTGCATCGTATCATGGAAGGTTGACACGGAAGATTGTCATTCTTGCGGAGCAGGCGGAAGTGGAGCAGGATGATGGGTTTGTGAGTGCGTTAATGTTGTGTGCGGCTGCGGCAGGAGATTCGAGTACGGCACGTGCCATTTATTTGGGAAGTCAGGTGCGGAGGATGGATCACTTGAGGACGTGTGGTGGAAAAGACCATTTGAAGAAGTTGCAGGGGTTGATTCCCAAAGAAGATCAGGCAATGATGATTGGTCAGGGAGACTCGAAATCTTTGTCGGTAGGTGGTAGTGGTGGCGCTGGTAATGCTTCCTCACTTCGTACTATTGAGGAGGAATTTAAGGAACAGCACCAAAATTACGAGCTACGGGAATATGGCACTGATACGCGAATCTTAAACACTCTTTTACTCGCTCACTCCAAAGCCATGGAGTCAAAAGGACTTGGTTCCATGTGGGCAGGGCGGTATAACAGAGGATATCTTTGTGATAACTCGCTGAGATGGATTGAAGCATACAATAGACCTCAAATGGAGAATACAGCCATTCCGGGCATTAGTCACACAGAAGCAGGTCTCTCTACAGAAGGATGGGAGACTGATTTTGATGATGAATATGGCAGATCTAGCAAGCAATTGCGAAAAAGCAGGAAGTTTAATATCCAACAAATTATGGATGATGGAGACCAAAACCGGAAAGAAGATTTGGACCCATTTTTCGATGGTTTTGATGACGAGAATGTTGAACACAAAAACGATTTCTTGCAGCTACACGATGGTAATGATGACGTGACGAGGGATTGGTTAAAGGATGAATTGATTGATGAAAAAGAACACCCACAGGAGCTTCTGTCAGATGGTGGAATGAATAAGTTGGAATATGAACCGGATCAAACTTCCTTTGTGGACGGTGACCAATTATCTTCTCAAGGGGATGATTCATTTTTCGGAAATGACTTTGATGACGACTCGGACGATGAAGACGACGGTGATTTTGATGATGATCTGGCAATGAAGGAACGGGGGGAGCTCATAAAAACATTGGCTGATCTTCCTAACAACCCTGAACTCTCCGATGAGATGTCTGACGATTCAGATGAATTTGGAGATATGGACCAATACTTCAATGAAGAGGATTTCGAGGCATTCCTGGATGAAACTTCAAAAGGGGCAGATGGCGGTGGAGATGCCCAAGAACTTGATGCCATACCTGGAGTAAAGTCAAATGATTTCGCTGCATTCTGCTCTCACCTCAGGGCTGAATTGCGAAAGGAAGGGTCGTCAGAAGGTGTGGACGTAGCAGAAGCAAGGCAACTGTTTGATATGATGCGAACATATTACGATGAAGATGACTCAAATTCAAATTCTTTTCCCGATGCTGACTTCTCTGAAAGTGACTATGACAGCACGACCTTTTCTTCAAGCTTCTTGAAAGACGACGAAGAAGATATGCTTACAGATGATTCAAAGATGACAGATTTTATGGGTTCAACTTTTGATAATGCAGCAGAAAGTCACGGTGATGGACCTACTCCATTAAGACAGATTGTTTCTGATAGCGCAGCAATGGGCATGCCAAACAAAACAATGTACGCTGACGATTATCTGGATTGGGCAAAGTCTCAAAATGCGGAACCAAGTCAAGAGGTAGAATCATCTAACAAAGAAGCATCTAAGGAAGTTACCCAACTCGAACCACCCGCAATGGGCATGACTTTCCAAAAAGAATCCATGTCACCCTTAGAAACAGAGGCCCTTCACATTACCGAGCTCCAAGAAATGCTTCCTGGTTTGCCCAGAAATCGTATCGAGAAAGTTTCTGATGAGTTCTCCAGAGTGCTTGGTTACCCATCAATTCTGAGACTGTCATTAGTTCTAAGGGAAAATATGCCTGACGACCTCAGTCCACAATGGCTAACAAAAAAGAACTTGTCGAACGCCAAACATATAATGTCCGAAGCAGAGAAGGAAGGGGTCGTTGATATTCATCTCCTCAATGGGATGCTCCAAGTGGAAGCTAACACTGGGCGTATTGAGCCGGCGATTCGGTTCCATGATACCGAGTTTAAGAAACATGGTGTTGTGAGTTTTCATTTTCATGTTCCTGTGTGTGCCTTCTAAACGCGTAACCAGAATGTGATCTCATGCCTTCTATATTTTTTGTTAACTTCAGACACCAACGACATTCAGTGATAGACTCCTTCTTCAAATGCTAGTAAAACACAAACGTATCCCCCGTGCATTCAAACTTAAAGAGTATATTGAAAACGAAGGGCGGACACTTGATCTCCTCTCATACGGGTCGCTTGTTGAACATTATGGGAATCGCAAGCAGTTAGGGTCCGCACTTCTCTTGATCAAAGAGTGTCTTGATGTGCATGGTGTACCGCCAGGTGAGAAAAGTCTAAAGAACATTCGACTGTTGTGTCGTCAAAAAGGATGGACAGATCAAACTCAATTAGAGAAGATGATTGGAAAAGATCCTCTTGAATGGATTCGGGAGGGTGAGCAAAAGAAGAGAGACAGGAAAAAGACAGGCAGTAAACTGTATTATGCAGCAAACAGGTTGCTAGATATTTAATTACTTAAATAATGCAGCACGGATAGTATTTTTTCTATGTTGTCGGAAAGAAAGTTTCGAGCAATTCACGTCAGGACCACAGCAGGAAGCGACTGATTTGATTAATAATTTTATTATTATGCTTAATAATTGATCTTTCCAATATGAATTCCACTAGAGATTAATCACAACAATAATATATTTAAATGCCATAAGAGAAAATAGGTGTTATTGTACATCATGAACAGGCACGCAACATCTGCGACACGGAGCACAAAGGAGATTTGTTCGTGAGGTGGCATCGAGATCAAAACTAAAATTGGAAGATGCATGAAGCCAGTTAATGAGGACTTTGACGAGTGGGTCCTACATACCAGTCATTTGGTCAGTATTATAATAGAATTATTTATCTATCTATGTACAATAATAGCAGTAGGATGCAAAATGTTGACAAGGATTTGATGTGTTCGATGAGTGCTTATGTGAGATTGAAAAAACTTATCATCTGTTGACATCAATAATTTTAGAGAAAAATGAACAGATAGACACAACAAAATGATTTCAGAGAATATATGATTCTTTGAGTAGAGGGTGGATTTTAGAAAATCCAGTTTGTTGTGAGAAGTGCGAAAGTTTCAAGCATCGTCTTATGTGGTAAACTTCTCCAACAGGAGTAAGCGTTACGAGTTTACCCACCGAAACCGTAAAGGGTCTTTCCCTGGCGCTTGAGGGCATAGACAACATCCATGGCGGTGACTGTCTTACGACGGGCGTGCTCGGTGTAGGTGACAGAGTCACGAATGACGTTCTCGAGGAAGACCTTCAATACACCGCGGGTCTCTTCGTAGATGAGACCGGAAATACGCTTGACACCTCCACGACGAGCGAGACGGCGGATAGCGGGCTTGGTGATGCCCTGGATGTTGTCACGAAGGACCTTTCTGTGACGCTTGGCGCCTCCCTTTCCAAGACCTTTGCCTCCTTTACCGCGACCTGACATGATTGATTATTATTATTTTTGAGGTGGTTGAGTTGAACGAAATTTCGTTTTATGAGACTCTCTAGTACGCTTGGAAAGTTTGTCGGTGGCGCGGAGATCGTCCATCCGATCATAAAAAATCTTTGTTCATTAGGAGTATTATTTTAATTTTATGATAGTGATTAATTTTTTGTATCAAGACCCACGTGGGAATCAGTAGAATTGCTGAAATTATTCTGGCGCGCGCCAGAATCAGAAAAATGAATCACAAAGCGCTGCACAGGAATAGTAGTACAGAAGACAAGGCTCTCTCTCTCTCTAGGTAGATTATTCCAAAGAACACCTCTACACAACATACTACATAATATTATTATTATTATTTTATCTTCTTCACGTGCTCTTCATCACCTGTTGCGCAACATCAATCTTTTGTCTCATAATTTTACAAAAAGTAAAACAAAGAAATCCAAAATGGCTCGTACCAAGCAAACCGCACGCAAATCCACCGGAGGAAAAGCTCCCCGCAAGCAGCTCGCAACCAAGGCTGCCCGTAAGTCCGCCCCCGCCACAGGAGGTGTGAAGAAGCCCCACCGTTACCGTCCCGGAACCGTCGCCCTTCGTGAGATCCGTCGTTACCAAAAGTCTACCGACCTTCTCATCCGCAAGCTCCCCTTCCAGCGTCTCGTTCGTGAGATCGCCCAGGATTTCAAGAGTGATCTTCGCTTCCAGGGATCCGCTGTCTTGGCTCTGCAAGAGGCCGCTGAGGCTTACCTCGTTGGTCTTTTCGAGGACACCAACTTGTGTGCCATCCACGCCAAGCGTGTGACCATCATGCCCAAGGACATTCAGCTGGCCAGGCGCATCCGTGGCGAGCGCTCCTAAGTGACTTATTCCTATCTCCATTGATATTGTACCAACTGTGTTCAGTTGAGGACCCGAACCGAGCACCAACCGGATTTTCTAAAATCCACCCATGATTCAAAGAACACATCACCAAATATTGCTTGTCTGTCACATCCATTTTCTGCTGTGCTATCATCCGTTGTTGATACTGAACGGGCATAGTTAAGATGTCTCGTGCCTTATTTTCCCTCACACTTCTGTATTAATTCTGCTTTCATGAACTTTTATGGTGCATCCCTTACGCAATTTTCATGCCGTCATATTTCTAATTCCATCTTAATTTACCTAACAGATAAAGTACCATAATTGAATATCGACTAGAGTCTTAACTGTTCTGGCCTATTTAATTATTTCTTTAGTAGATAGTGCAAATACAAGTAACTTCTTCTCACTTGCTTGTATCAATTTCTAGCTAGAGAGAGAGGTTAAATCCCTTTGGAAATGCATTTGAGAGATATCGACGATAGAAGCAAGGAAAGGTACAATACAAGTCAAGAACTGGCACGCCACGAGATATTACTTCGATATCAATGCAATAGCAAATAGCAACAGCTGCACAAAAACGAATGTGCGACTACATTGAGATCAAAATTTGACTGAATAAAATCTAGTGTACTATCTACTGGTTGTAAATACTACTGCATTCACATAATAAGTAGAGTATCCACTGAACGAATAAAATGTGCAAGAAATGAATGCAACAAATCCCGCAAAAAAATCTGACAAAACAGCCAGGTGACAGAAGACGACAGAATGCAGGTAAATAGTGCTTGAACTGCTGAAATCTGACGAAACAGGTGACAGAAGACGACAGAATGCAGGTAAATACCTACATAGTGCTTTGAACTGCTGAAATCTGACGGAACAGGTGACAGAAGACGACAGAATGGCGTCACAGAGCATCATTTCAGCCTCATAATTTGCCCAATGCTGCACTTAGCTCACTCATAATTTCATCATTGTCGTAGTTCCTTCATTGTCATCACCATGTTCAAAATCATTGCAACTGTTCTTATTCTTCTTTGCTTCATCGCACAATCTGCTGGAACGTCGATTAATCTCCGCTTCCCAATCCAAGATGTGATCCATGACTCTGAAAATAGGATCCTGGCATTTGGCGAATCATTGAAGGACCAGATCGATGCCTTTTCACACAACGAGCTGCATCGGCTTCAAGAAATTCAGAATCGGATCCTGGAGGACGACGAAGAGTGCGATTCATCCATTCATTGGCTACACGAACGTCTGGAGTATTTGACCGAACATTTTCAAGCAATGCGAGAAGCGATTGGCTCCTATGTAGACCGTGCGATAGAGCTGCTTCAGGAATTGTGGTTTTGGTTCATTGAACAAACTGATAATGCGTACGCGTATGCGTTAGAGAAAGCGCAGGGTATTTTTCATTCCTCAGTTGATAGTATGTCCGAGTTCGCGTTAAGTACCTTGTCAGAGATTGCTGCGGATGCATCTGCAAAATATTTGTTTCAGTTCATGACGAAAGGGGCGATATCTGCTGTGTGTGCTATCATCCTTGCAGAGTTGGGCGTAAGCCATGATTTCAACGAAGATTTCGAAGATGTTTATGCGTGGTAATTTCTTGCGGCATTAACAATAGACTTTAAGTTAGAAGCAACTATCTTCAGTGATGGGTAGATTCGTCATAGTTATTAGGCTAATATTTGCAACGTTGTTTTTTAAGGGAATTTATTCTCTCTTGGCATTCTTGAGCAACAGTCAAACCACAAATCTCTTGGACAGACACTGTGTCACAATATTACCATTCTGATCGCACAAGAGAAGGTGAATACTTCAGTGGACTTAGCCAGCAACAATTGATGCAGAACCAGAGCGTCATGTATGACAAACAGTCAACAACGCTGAAGCAGGAATTACGCAAAAGAAATGAGAGAGGGAATGAATAATTTTCTTCAAAATGATGGTATTGTCTTTGGTTTCAGGGCGGATTTTAGAAAATCCTGTTTGGTGCGTATCAATCACAAGAGTGAATGACAGTATGATGAGCTCAATTGATTGTTTAGGCAGAAGAGAATTTGGTGACAGCCTTGGTTCCCTCAGAAACGGCGTGCTTGGCAAGCTCACCGGGAAGCATGAGGCGGACGGCGGTCTGGATCTCGCGCGAAGAAAGAGTAGACTTCTTGTTGTAGGTGGAAAGCTTTCCGGCCTCTCCAGCAATGCGCTCGAAGATGTCCTTGATGAAGGAGTTCATGATGGACATACCCTTCTTGCTGATACCGGTGTCGGGGTGGACTTGCTTGAGCACCTTGTAGATATAGGTGGCGTAAGATTCAACGCGCTTCTTGCTGCGCTTCTTCTTGTCGCCAACCTTCTTAGGGGCGGCTTTGGAGGGAGCTTGTTTACTGGGTGTCTTGGCCATGGTTGAAAATGTTGTTTACAAATCTGGATATGATTTTTATGACCACACAAAACAATACGATGGTGGTGATTGCGTTGGTTATTTTTTCATGTTGGGCGCGCCGCGTGATTGCATCTGTCCGTGATATTATATTGTCAACAATTTTTTTCTTCAGAAATTGTACGTAGAATCTTGGTACCATTTTACGTGATAATTCGAAAAATAAAAATCTCTCTACTACGGAAACAATACACAAATGTACATACGTAATTAGTTATGTAGAGCAATACCGCGCCACTTTTTGCTCAAACTGAAAATCCTCAAAAAAGCGGCGCGGATTTTTGTTCACCAATCGAACACAACAACCAAGAACAACGCACCCATCTATCAACTCGCAGGGTTTATTTCCGGAATATTAAAGATCATAAAACGAATTTCTCGTCACTCAAAACCAAATATCAATTTCAATCATGTCTGGAAAAGGAAAAGGAGGACGCGGCGATAAGAAGAGCACCACCTCTTCCGCCAAGGCTGGGCTTCAGTTCCCCGTTGGTCGTATCGGCCGTTACCTTCGTCAAGGAAAGTACGCCACCCGTATGGGAGCCGGTGCCCCTGTCTACCTTGCTGCCGTTCTTGAGTACCTATGTGCTGAGATCCTGGAGCTTGCCGGTAACGCCGCCCGTGATAACAAGAAGAGCCGTATCGTGCCCCGTCACATCACTCTTGCTGTCAAGAATGACGAGGAGTTGAACAAGTTGCTCGGAGGTGTCACCATCGCTTCTGGAGGTGTTCTTCCCAACATCCATGCCGTCCTTCTCCCCAAGAAGTCTGCCAGCAAGTAAATGTGAAATAATTTTCTCTACGAGGAGGTTAAATGCTGCACTGTCACATTCGAACTCAAACAACAGGATTTTCTAAAATCCGCCCTTTCAACCAAAGAACCTGGAACATACTTTGCATAGTTGTCGTAGTCCACTTTTACCAGCACAAGTGTTTACATATTATTCCACTGGGTCACTGTATCAAAGCCATGGCCATTGACTAATTGTGGTCAATCAGCCAGCAAATTTGAATACTTTTGGGTAAAAGTATAGAATGTGTGATGAAAATGATCAAATTCATAAACATGAAGAAGCGTGATCGTCATCTTTGTTAGGTACTATGTATCTTGCTTCATTTACTTCATGTACAGTAAAACATAGGAGTAACATCATTCAATAAAAAATAAATACTATTTACTGACCAATATACTCTGGCGAAGCAGTGCGATATCTTTCGAAAAAGTTGAGCCGCAGTTAAAAGCTTGCAACTTGCACGATGTAGCAGCTGGAATATGAAGCGTCCTGCAAGCAACAATAGCATTGAATCATGTTTTGTGTCTTCTATTACTATTTGCTAATATGCTTTTGGATACAGTAGTAATGCATAATTTATCAAATTCCTGTGTCATTGTTCCACAACAATGATGCTTATTGGGTGCTTCAGGTTGTTTTATGATCCGATTTTCGTAGAGGCAATCCTTCATCTCGAGTTTATCTAAGGATATGGTCTTAAATTATTGTAAATGTTACAGATATGATTTAATTTATTTACACTACTGAAACGAAACATGCTCACAACTACGTTCGCATGTGCGAGGCAAACAGATTGGTTTATTACATCATGCACTGCCCCGATCTCTTGTTAACCAAATATCATCAGTCACATTCCCCCCAACGGCAATAAATTCCCAGTGCAATGCAGTAGCATTCACAACCGTGGCCTTGCCTACGCCGTGGTGGCTCTCATCAAAAAATTCAGTCCAATCATTGGGAATTAGGACACCATCATCCAAATTGGCACCTCCGGTACCAACCGTGATGTACATTGGCCCCCCATTGTCACACTTTCCTTCGTATAATCCATCACATGTTCGAAGATAGGAATGATAATGACCAGCTAGAGAGAGATCTACGTTGTGAGCATGAAGCAGAGTCTCAATTTCATCTCGCATTCCAATACCAACTGTGTCTTGGTTCCAATACTCCTCGCTGTTGTAAAGTGATCGATGCATCTCAACAACAACCCATGGAGTAATGGTTCGATTGATACTCGTGAGGTCCTTCTCCAACCAAATATATTGCTTTGATCCAGCGGTCAGGTTGTGCTCAGACGAGAGCATGATCGTGTGGACCAACGATTGTTCAAAAGAATACCTGACGTCGAAGAAGGAATGATTCAAACATGAAATGATTAGACATGATGATGAGAAGTAAAGAGAAGAGGCGAACCTGCTAAGCGAAGCAGCGACGACTCACCAAAAGACACCATTCCCATTTGCAGGCGCAGCAAAGCGCTTCGAAACCGGAACACCGCACTCCCCGCTTGAATCTTCGCCAAAATTTCCCCACGACGGTTCAAAACCAAAAGCAGTATTTACTCCACTAGGATCCTTCCCCCCGCCCCCTCCATCAGTATGGTCATATTCGTGATTTCCAACTCCCACCATGAGCGGCACACGGGATGAATACGGTTGAATCATATTCATCCATTCATCCCAAATGTGAGCGGCACCCATTGCATAACTAAGATCACCGAGGTGATGTATGGAGCTAATGGTTTCATTTTCATTGTCAATCAAAGAATTAACAAGTTTGGTCACAGCTGGTCCTCCTGACGTGATGTTATTCCAATCTTCACAACCTTGATCGCCAAAAGCTAGAAATGTGAGCGGCTTGCCAGAAGCACTGGGACCTGGTGCGGGCGAACCTCTGAATACGAAATCTTCACTCCATGCGATTCCCTGCCCCGCTGCAACCCCTACTCTGTAGACATAATCGGTACCGGGCTCCAATTTTGTTACCTTAACAGTGTGGAGCTGGCCCGGGGAGATGAATCGACCTGGGTCAGTAGATGTGGCTGGTTCTTGGCACATGTCAGTAGCATCATNCCTGGGTCAGTAGATGTGGCTGGTTCTTGGCACATGTCAGTAGCATCATAGGTGGTGGATACCCCCTCAACCTTCGTCCACGTCACTCCTTCATCAACAGAACTCTTTTTGGCGATTTCGACGACAGGCTTTCCCGAATCACCAGTGGTGAATTGAATATTCATTTCAGAAGGATTGCCCGTAAGACTGATATGGACCCCCGTGGGTGTTTTGTTATTTTGAGTCAAAGCAATGGGGCCCGTCGATGCCACATGCGTATAATGGTGTTCATCACTACTTCGTGTTTTCTTAGGTGAAAACCACCAAAGCTTTGACTTTCCCAATTCACCCTGACCCAAGCTAGATTTCTCGTGAACATACAAACGGAACTCGCAGGAGTCTTCGCGAATAATAGGAAAGGAAGGGAGGGTCCACACATTATCACTGCTACCAAACGAAAAATTGTCAACCAGATCTGGTTTGTTACTTCGATGGCGAGAATGAGTGGCACGCGCCTGGGCAATAGTGGCGGCATCACGAAACTTCTTGGGATTGGTTTCATCTGCCGGGCAATACAGGGCTACAATGTCATCATCATTGATGCCAGCTTGATCAATATTTTGACGAGTGGAATCGTTTCGAGACAGTTGATCAAGTGATGAGGAATACCATTCAAGAGTTAGAGATTCTCCAAATTTGGCATGATCCCTGTTAACTGAGTTCAGACCATATTCACCCAGTAATTTTCTAGATTGTACACCATGACTGCTGGCGAACAAGTCAATGTCTTCGGCATTCAAATTGAACTTTGCAAGTTTCAATTGTTCATACAAATCATTCTTCAAAACATCTACAAATCCCTGGACATTGCTAACAGATAATAATGTTGCTGCAATAGGATCGGCATGAGGCACACTCTGCCTTGATAACGGAGGAGGCGGGAGGAATTCCGCAACAAGAAAAATAGTCGGTAGCAGGATCACAATGGGCAAAAGAATGAAGAATAAAGTGGGGATTGGCTTTGATTTTTTTTGTCCTTCATTATCATTGATGCCGGCTGTCAGTGTAATTTTTGGCGATTCAAAATTGGACGGGGCCAGAAAGTCATCGTCTTCCAGAAGGGGCCGAGAGGACACGCCGCCGTCGTTATTGATGTCGATAAAGTCCATCGTTTCGAATGGAAAGATGCTGCGGTCGGTGCTCAAGTCCGTATGATGGTTGGATCGTGACAAAAAACGAAGCGTCCGGTTATTCCTTCTCGAAAACGAACAGCCTCCCGACTGCAGGATATNTGGATCGTGACAAAAAACGAAGCGTCCGGTTATTCCTTCTCGAAAACGAACAGCCTCCCGACTGCAGGATATCGTATTCGCTCAAGCTCTAGACTTCCAATTCGGTCTCGGTTTTCAAGATGGATGATTATGATTTTGCAGTGTGTGTGTGTCGGTATTAATTATGTGCCAGCGGAATCAGTGCGCTACAGAAATCCCATTGTGTTCAGTCGTTCGCGTTCGGCGGGCGGCGGGGTGGCTATTTTTTTGGTTAATTTCTTTTGTTCTCTTCGCGGCGATAACGAGCAGATACCAGCTAAATAAGTCGCACGTTTTCACGCTTCACTTCCCGTAAAGTCACGTTCAGTTGCTTTTTGGTCACGTGAAACATTACACATGCAACGCGTGTTACCTAGTACGTGTTACGATAATAATTTTTTTATCATCTTCATCTCTTCCATCTCCAGTGCGAATCGTCTTTTTATTATTTCTATCATTGTCAAAAGCATCGCACCAGACGACAACTCCTCTTCATCACCATGATGTCCAAGTCATACACCACCCTTGCCATTCTCTCTGCCATCCTCAGCATTGCCACCGCCGACAGCGATGCGCGAGAGCATGCCAAACCATGGTATTTGCGCGACATTCAAATAGGGGAAACCACATTGCCTTTCTCCCCAGTCACGGTGATTGCTCTCGGTAAGATTAATTTGTTTCGTCAATTGGTTTTGTCTCCTTCTCATACATTTTTTTATACTTTCAACTCTCACCTCTTTTGCTCCACGCTTTTACTTTCTTGCGTATGATTTTAGTCGTCTCCCTCATTTTTATCTTCCCCTCACCAGGCTCTAAATCCACTGCCACTGCCTCCCACATTTTAATGGACGGAGACGATGCCAAATCCAAATTAGAAGCAATGAAGAAGGATATTCAAAAGGATTACAAAAAATTCGCGGCGTGTGCAGCCAAGAATTCGAAGTGTCCGAGTGGAAAAGCGGCGGGTGGAAAGTTGGGTACGTTTAAACCGGGTTCCATGGTGCCACCATTTGATAAGGCAATTTTTGACAAGGATGCCAAGGTTGGAGAGGTCATTGGGCCTATTCAGACTAGTTTTGGGTGGCATTTGATTTGGATTGAGGAGAGGAACATGGCTGCGTAAATCATGTTATGGAACAGCGCAAGATTTATTATTGATTGCATTCCTAATGTGATTTTGACTTCGGGATGACAGGCTGTGGATTTTTTGGATGATATGTGATAACCCTGAATGGATGGTTTGTCTTTGAACAGAATTACTACTTAGTTCGTAAAGCTAAGTAAAAAGGCTGCCATGTATAACTTATGAAAGAAATTCTTAATTTTGTTATGATGCGTTTATCAATTAAACATATACATCGAAATATCACTGTTGGCCTATCATGGTGGCCATGTAAAATATATGCAATAAACTAGCAATACACTGTGATTTAACACTCCAAATCACTCCAGCACCGAATCAACTCAACAATGACTTCAGGTTCAGCCGTCCTCCAAAATCCATCATTCAACCTCTTCTCTGCATCTGTCCATCTTCCCTTTGCCTTCCACAACACAACCATTGGCAATCCCACATAAACCACCCCACCTCCAACCAAAGCAGGAACTAACCATGGTTGAGTCGAAAATAAACTAACAGTCGTGGTCCCTCCAAAAAAGCCCCAAAGTCCTGAAGCAGGGACAGTGACAGTTTGAGCACTAAGAAACATTGCAAGAGTGGCAGTTTGTTTCACATTGCCAACTGTGGTTGAATGAAGAAAGACGGAAGCTTGGAGTGTAGACCAGTGGCCTGTTTTACACCAGACAGCGATGCATTCTGAATTTGCGTAGAGTAAATGATGTGGAGGAAGGAGGGGCTGTTCAGATTGTTTGCTATTATTGGAATTTTCGTTTCCAGACGATGGAAATGATTCTTCTCCGTACTCTAGAAGGAAGCGTAATCGAGCCAAAACAAGAATAGGTGGATCCGATTTTGGCAATCTGAGGGGAGTCCTCGAAGTAGGTTGATTTTGTAATTTAGCTTCTTTTTCTTTGGATGCCGATTTGTGTTTTTCTTTCTCTGGAGATTCCTTTAAAAATTTCGTACCGTCCGAAACTGAGCCTGTCCTATCATTTTTCGGACTAGAAAAACACCAGAATGAAGACGATCGAGATGACGAGCTTCTTATTAATTCTTTTGGCGTTTGTTGTGGGCTCTCCGAATCATTATATTCATTTTCGAATTCTAATCCTCCAGAGCGGGATTCCACTTCTACACTTAAAGCACTCTCCTCTTGCTCATACTTTTCGAGTAAATTGTCCGTTGGAAGAGATTCTTGCTGGTTGCCACTATCTTGTGTCTCAGACGAGCCTTCATCAACTCCAGTCGATTGTTGTGGGGTTGCAGAATCATTTTCGTCTTCTGATGAATGCACTTTCAATTGCACTTCCTCTCCATAACGAACTTTGCTCCATTTCTTGATGTCTTTGTCATCCACCAGAGTCAAAACATTGAGCCTCCTCCGCGTTTTACCATGATTTTGAGATTTTTTCGGAGTTGGGCAATCACATTCTTCAATATCTTCATCACTGTAGCCTGCTTTGTCAAAACCCTTTGTAGAAGTTAAACCACAATCAACAATTGTAACTATATCTGGGCCCACAGATAAGACAATGCCATGTATTTGAATAGGGTAGCAAAAACCAAGAATTTTCCATCGAATGACATGATCCCCTTCTTGAAGTCCATGTGTATGCTGTGATGGATCCTGATCAGTGTTTTTGGTTGCAATGTCGTCAACCTGTTTGATTCCTGAGTGGTCAACTTGACTGTCGTGAATTTCATAGGCATCCACCGTGCCAGTTTGTGGGTTGCAACTCCTGCTTTCACCCAGGTCTAAATCATCATGTTCATCATTGCCAAATTGGAGGATAGGGTCAGCGTATGCAACGCCATCATCATCAATATCCCCCCCATCAAAATTTTGATTAATGCACAGCATCCCGTCACACGATATTTTTGTATTATCACGTGCGCTTGTGCTTGTGTCAGCTACCCCTCCCTCAAGACTAGGGGAACTTGCATTTGCGCTCACATCAACGCCACCGGGACACGCCGATGGGGGCTCCGAGTGAGAAGTGCCGCCGCCTTCTGTTTCTCCTGAAGAAAATTCTGAAGTGCTCGCAGTTGCTTTTGTCGAGGACGACGAGGGGCGAAATAGCATGCGCATCATGACTGCAATCGGTTGTTCTTATTTACTCCTAATGGCCTTTGCAACTTTGATTACGATTTTAATTTTTCCATTGTCCCTTTTAAGGGATTATCCGGGATGTCAAGAGGATAGGCCACTCTCGCTCGGTGGTGGGGTGACCGAGGCGACGGCAAATTTCATGGTCACGTAGATAGTCTAATTTCAATTATGTACCATACTACTCCTATTTTATTTAGAGAGCCTGCGGGACTCGTCTTCTCTTGAAAAATTGACAGAGAATAAGAGAGAACGTAAGGTGCGGGACTCGGACCGATCAAGATCAACGTGAAAACATAGTATGGTTATGCGGATGTATGTAAAGACAATTAATACTGTTCCCGGAAATAACCAAAACATATGAGATTGTCAAGACCAAAAAATTAACCTTGGCACGATCAACACACGACACATCATCATCATCATACTTCTAATTCATTATCATCACCACCTCGCTCGAACGCTCGATCGAGGCGCTGAAAAAAGAGAATTGCAATGATCATCTCCTCATAAATAGAAATAGTCAGGTGATGCACAAAACACACCAAATATCGAGTTTATCCGAATCATGAACAAGAATTTCTCCTTTCATCGTAGTTTGCGACCAAAAATGAATTTGCAATTCAATCGAAGAAAAAGCGGCCGGCCGTCAATAGTCAGGGTGTCCAGTATTAGAGCCATGGTCCATGGTGGCAATGTTTTTCTCGCTTCGAATAAAAAAGAATTATCTTCAGAATCTTTGTATTTAGGTGGATCAGTACTATCATGGAGGAAAACAAGCGCTAAGAATTAATCATGAATGAGGATTATTACAAACAAATGAAGGAAGGGCGCATAAAATTGGAACGACGAGTTCTTCAACTCAATTAACACACCCGAAGCCAATCAATCTACTTATTATAAAAAGTAGAGACAACTCGAAGAAATCCAAAATTTGACGAAGCGATGCATTGAAGCAATCTACGACAGAATTCACGAAGCCTCACAATATACAGCATATGCATATTCCAATAGAGTATGATGCATCACTAACAAGTGGCGCTGTCTTGTTTTGTTTGAAGAAGGGAGAACAATGAAAAATGATCGTTTCAAATAGTTCCATTTGTCATAATTCAACCGAAGTCAAGGATGTATTAAGTCATTTCTGCCTTGCTGAATCATTTATTATAAACATGCAGGTTATAATTATAGTACAATATTATTTTATATTAAATATACAACTAGAAATAAAACAAAACCTACCGTGGAATGTTATTTGGACTTCGGAACTGATGAGGTTTAGATCATATCTCAGAGGGAAATACAAAACAAAGGACATTTGATAACAAATTCATATTCAAAACACATACCTACAAGTTTTAAATAATATGAGTAGCATCATCAGGATCCCATTCCCAAGAATCGACATCCTCACAATATGGACCAACATTGTAGCTTTTTCGGGTATATTCAGGAATGTTACCAAGACGACCTTTCCCATCGACTTCTGACTCCAGTTGCCAATTATCAATTATCACATCATATATGCCAGTTGAGAGTAAGGTATCGTTCCTCTCAAAGATGTCATGTGTAATCTCCTCATGGCCACTCCACTGAGCTGAAAGAGGCAAAAGGCTGAATAGAAAGCTTTCACAAGGTGTGCCGATCGATTTACTGCTTTTCATCTTGTGCCATTCTTTCTTTTCTCGATCATACTCCCAATTAAAGGGAAACCCCATTTTGCGTCGTCGACGATTATCGCACTTGACTTCTGATCCCTTTCGTGCTTGTACCAGATCAGGAAATGATTCACTATGGCTTAAGATTATCTTTGTCGCCTTGGTCACCGGCACAGGAAGACGAAACACTCCAGATCCGCCAGGCGGTATTAACATGCGAACTCGTATCTTAACGAGAGCTGAGTTGTACTGGATTTTATCTGCGGGAAGGTTTTCGAATCGCCACGCAATAGCGAAGTCACCTACTGCAGTCCCTTGCACTGCACTTGCGTATTGTAACATTGCCGCAGACTTTGGGAATCGAGGAAAAAACAGAACTTGTCTTCCACCAGTTGTGGTGGGATACAAAGAAACCCCAGCGACTGCCGAAGGCATCCATTCCGCCAAGCCACCTAACATGGGATGATTTCGAGAGTACACATCTTCAGACCGCCACCAACTTTCCCACATTGTTGTTGCATTGTGGCTTAGCATATATTCTGGTGTCCCAAAACCAAAGCCAGTTGCTTTCCTCAGCGCAATGTTATGGAAGCCGTTGTCTGAAAGGGTCTTCAGAGCATAACGGATTGCAAGAATACCTTCACCCAAACCTTGCCATCGGGAAAAACCCATGGAAAACGTAACTGCATTTCTTTTCACCAATTCACCAGTTTTGAACATTTCCATGGCGTACACTGGATCGAGTTCATTTAAGAACATTGTTTCTTCATCCCCTCTCCACATTTCTCCTTTCCGATGAAACCAATTCTTGAGAACAATGCATCTCTTTTCACCAGGGACAATTCTGGCGAAAAGACTCATTTCTGGCCCAGGTGATGCGGTTCCACGACCTTTTGGAAAGTCAAAGTCATCAAAGCCGTTCTTCAAGTACAACTTGGCAATGCGATTCCTGATGCGATTAGCCAGCGCAAAACTCTTTTGGTACAGTGCATCATGATTGCCCACCTTTCTGGCAATGTATGCCATGCAACGCCCAGAAGCCATGTAAAACGCCGTGTGAGTCAAAAACAAATCCTTTTCTGCCAATCCAAGCCAGTCACCAAGACCACTTCCTCCACCTGTGTAGTTTCTGAGCTCAGCGTCGTATCCTTTCTTCTGCATACCCCTTTCAAAATTGAGAACAAGGAACCCAAACCATCGAATGTGGCTGGGAAGAGACTCATTGAGGAAATCTAAGTCATCATAATGTTGCATGTGTCTCACTGTCAAAACTGGCGGCGCCGTCGCCCACACAGTCTCGCCAGCCCCCTTTCCAATACCAGCGTAATCGTTCAAGTCCTGCCATATCGATGTTTCTGTGTATGCTCCATTGTGCCACTGGGCATCCATCCAATCGCGAACTGTCTTACGGTAGAATGCGCTCATGTCAAACATATGCATAGCCGCAGGACTGTTTGCAATCAAGTCACCTCCGTATGGAAGTTTTTCACGGTGGGGACAATCAGACTGCACGCTTAGCATGTTGCTGTTGAATGCATTTCTCACAAGTTCATACCCGCCATTAAGCAAAACATTGCTGGAATCAAATGTTCCCCGAATGTCCACCGCTGTTCGATACATCAAGGCATGGGCTCCAACTGGAGGCTCAGCAGTACAGCAAACTTCTGCAAAACGAAATCCATGTGTAGTAAAGTGCGATTGCTGGGCACGAGAAAACATCTTCTTTTTGGCATCTGTATCACTGCCAACTAGTTCTTTCGCAATGACATACACATCTCGTTGTGTCAAGGTGCCATCGTGATCTTCTGGGAAACATTGTACGTTATTCTGAGCTCCCTCTGGATTAGAAATGTGGCGCGGTCCACCATCATGCAGTCCCAATCCGGCGACAAGAACGCGGTTGATATCACCTGTTGTCGTTTCCAAGGAGTCGCCATAAATGACCGTAATGAAAGAGTCACCATTCGCAGTAGCTGTTTTAAAACCATGTGCACGGGGATATTTCTCTGGAACGATTGGTGTTGGCAGTCCATCATCAAAATGAAGTACACCTGAAATCCCTTTTCCAAAATCGAGGAGCCACCGCCCAGAACCTAAACTATGAACCTCATCGGGAGCAATTCGCTCCATAGGCATCACTGGCGGAATTTCTGACGGAACAAGGATGCCTATGGGTGCTGCAACAGTTTTTAAATCTGTGATCGGTTTTGTTGTTCTCTCTTCCCTCGTCATTGCTTTCGCGATGATGGCCATTTGTTCCTCCCGAAATTTGTGCGGAATATCTGTATAGTAGTTAATTGGCGAGATCCAATGATTGGGTTTGGTCACAAAGTCTTCGTTTGTAGTAGGGCGAGTGACAGCATTGCTCCATCCATCAATAGTATCAAATCCTTCCATGGTAGACATGACGCTCAAGTCAACAATTTCTCCCGTGAAAAGATCGGACTCGCGAATGTGGCCTCTTGATACTTGCCATACACTTTCCATTCGTTCATCTGTTTCACCACTGCTGCCCTTTGTAGGAATAACGACATGCACTTTTCCTTTAGATGTTGTCAGAAACAACTGTGCAATTATTGTTATTGGACCTTGAGGTAGCAGCTGAAGTTTTACCATACCTTTATCAATTGGTCGATGATCCCACCACCCCGATCCCATAGTAATCCCAATAACATGAGACTGATCTAGAATGCTTTGAACACTGTCAGCGCCACTTTGCTGATTGATTAAAAATGAAGTAACATCAAAACCTCGATACATGACACGCTTTGAATAGTCCGTAAATGCAGGGTCCAATGGGCCGGAAGAAGATAGCGGGACTCCATCCATACTCACTCGAAATGAGCCTAGCCCAGATACAACCAACAACGCAGATGCAAGTGATATTGTATCATCTTCGTTCTTCAAAGCATCCTTTAACATCCGAGAAGACAGGCGAGCTCGGAACAATGGCAATGGACGCCGCAATTTCCACAAATCACAATGGCTCATAACTTTTCCATCTTTGTCAGTAAAGTTGGTATAAAAAGTTTGCATATCTAATGGATGAACGATCCATTTTCCTTGCCACTCGAATTCATCACTTGGTCCAATGGCAAATTTACTCCACGATGAAGAATGGGGTTGAGTAGCTGCATCCCACAGTATCACCCGCCATTGAAGTATTTCACCAGGACTGGGCAATGGGGCAGATGATGCCCAATGAATGGAACTTGGAAGTTCTTCTTCCGCTGGGATGTTTACTCTGTCAGAATCCCATAGTACAATTTCATCATTGTTGTCATTATTGCCTGTGCCTGTTCGACAGTCTTTACAGCCAATAAATCGCCGCACAATTATTCGATAGGCAGAGACCTTTGTTGCATCCTTCGTAAGAGAATCAATTTTTGGCGCATGTCTCCACCGAAATACAAGTTCGCTTATCCGCACAACGGGAAGAAAATCTTCCTCCAGCGTTACGTTGGTTGATGCACTAGTAGCCAAAGGTGGCATTGGAGGCTTTCCGGTAGCTTGGGAAATTGGTTTTAAATGATTGATGCTCAGATCAATTGGTATTATTGATCCAGAAGTTTCTTTTTGTTCATTGTGCTGGTGATGTAAATTGGATAATTCATTGGCATGATTACTCATGTCGCTCTTTTTTTGATTGATGTTATTATTTGTTGACGCATTGCTGATTCCATTCTCAATTTTTATTCCTTCGTTCATTTGGTCATCATCATCAATTGCATCATCAATCTCATCATCGTCCCCTTCCTTCATAAAGCCACTTTCATATGCAGCAAATTTCACCACGTTGGCAACTTGCCGCATGCTATCGCCCCAATCGTACGATTCAGCAGCATGTTCCAGCCCACTATCCAACCTTGACACGAGATGAACATGTTGCCATAGCAAGACGAGTGTGACAAACGGTATGCAGCATGCTAGAACAAACAAGGAGGCCCGACGACCTGTAGTGAAAGGCAGTAGTTGCCGGTAGCGTCGGTTTGTTATTTGCTGTTGTTGTTGTTGCTGCTGCTGCTGCTGCTGCCTTCGGCGGGATATGGGGGAGAGTTGAGCGTTGTCGTCGGATGACCGTCGGCGGGAGCGTGATGGATGGATGCTGTTCGAGGAGGCGGCCATTGTTCAAGCGAGTTTTTATGGATCTCGGCATGACGGACTCGGGACAGCTCGGGACCTCGGACCTCCTCGAACCCGCGACTGACGGACAATTGTACTGACTAGTAGCACCAACCTTAACAACTACCAATCTCTAGAGGTACCAAACTACAACTCTCTACAATACTACTCTACAAATTAATAAATAATATTAGTATCTACCTTTAAAATGATAAAGTGGTTTTGTGATATAAAAAATGTTGCCGACCGATCACAAAAAGGGCAAGCAGAGGCAAGCAGGCATGCAAGCGTGAATCGTTCCTTGGCGCTGCGTTCATCATGAGATCTAGCCGTCACACCACATGGAAGATACGATCGGTCTCCTTATTCTTGTTTTAAATAATCGAGGACAACTGCGGGACCTAGGAGGACATTCATTTTTGGTAAAAATCCAAATCATTCAGTGTTTACCTTCACGCCAGCCCCGACTTCCATTTTGTGCCATAGAAGGCCATACTGTAAGAGGTGAGAGTTTCCAATATTCGCCGGCGAACAATGCCGAAGTCTATGGTACTTGCAGACGATGCTGCTATCATTGCTTCAGTTATTGTTTGAACAAACATGGCATATCATCTTCAATGATGTATTTTGCTTGTGTGTGACGTGGACGACATGAAAAACTGAACGAACGCAACAAAGCTATTGTTTCCCTATAACTTTTAAATCACCATGATTAGACTTTCACTCACTTCTTATGCTTCTCCATTTTGCATTGCAAAGAATGTTTTGATTGAAAATATATTATATCCCTATCGCTAAACTTACATTCACGTGAGTAAGTTTTAAACGAATTATAAAACACCACTCTACATCATCATGGGAGCAAATAGACGTAATTCTCGCCGTAAAAAGAAATCATCGTCTTCCTCTTCAAATGTGGCGGGAGGATTGAACAACAACACGAGCAAGCGTTGGATATTTTTAAAGTTACTCGTAGCATTGATTGTACTCTATTCAATAGCAATAGTATATTTTCAACATATTCATTTAAATCTTAGCACATCCGATGTATCGGATAGCATATTTTTCTCAAAGAATGCATTCTTTGGAGAAAGCGGAGCCGTCGAACCATTTGATTTAAGCGTGAACTTTCTGAAGGTGATATCAAAAGCCCCTGGTGCTCCACCATTTCCGGACGTAGTTCCCTCCGCTTCCAAAGCGAGAGTGGCGGAAGATTTCCTTCCAGTGGTGATGCCATCGGAGGTAACATTTCGTTGGCGTCATCGTGCAAGGCCGGGGTCATTTTCCAAACATGCTAATTCAATTGAAGCATATCGAGTTATTGTGCGTCGATCTGAAATTAAAGGACGTGGTGAAACGGTATGGGATTCTGGGAAGGTTGTTGTAAAGGAAGATGTAGGGGTGCCGGATTCGGTTGACTATGGTGGAAAAGTGCCTTTAAAAGTTGGTCTAATTCTGGAGTGGCAAGTGCAGATATGGGATGCCAATGATGTAGATTCATCATCATCGTGGGCAAAATTTGCAGTGGGACCAGAAACGGAAGTCGACTGGTGGGGTAAGTGGATTGTGCATCCCAGAGATATGGACACATTTGACAGAAGGAAGAAGAGTGGGAAACTCAATTTAAAAGAGGAATGCAAAGGGTGGAAATTAAGGCGTCCACTGCCTCTCTTTCGAATGAAATTAGATTCTCAAGAATATGTGGCATCGTCGGAGGACCAAATTTCTTCTGCATTGCTTGTAATCTCGGGACTGGGTTCTTTTCGCGCATCTTTTGATGGGATTCCTCTTTCAACCTCCGGCCCAATAGATCCTCCCTTCACTGATTACAGTAAACGAGTATCATATCGTGGATTTGATGTAACGCCCTTTTTGTTAGGAAGTAAAGGTCGCTTGGGCGGATCACATGTTGTTGGTGTCACAACTGGATCAGGTTGGTGGGATCATCTTCCAGTTTCTGGCATGGCAAAGCCAAAATTATTACCTCGCGGGCCGGTGACTGTTATGGCACAAATAATCATAACTTACTCGTCTGGGGATACTCGCACCATAGGCCATACTAACTCGGAAAAGGAGAATTGGCAAGTGTCAAGAGGTCATATTCGTGAGTCCGATCTTTTCACGGGAGAAATGGTTGATTTGATGGTCTTAGAAATGATGGAAGGCTGGGATACTATTGATGGATGGAGCAATACAACATCGATTGTGGGAAACAAAGTTGAATTCAATAAATGGATCGCACCTGTCCCTTATAGAAATGATATTACCGCTGACCAACGTAAACAAGAGATGGCTATAATGGCAAAAGCTATGAACAGATCAGATGCAATAGGCTATCCTGTTCCTCAGGATTATGCAGCTCCTATAGGCAAACTCATTCCAAACGAAATTCCGCCAGTGATGCCTATGGAGCGAATTGCTCCCGATGAGGTTCATGGTTTAGGTTCTGGGCGTTGGCTCCTCGATTTTGGAAAGGCCATGTCTGGAATGATTCATTTTGATGATGGACTGCCAAAACCAATCGTTCCAGAGAAATATCCCCGTGCACATGGTTTCAAATCAGCCACTGCCAATGGCGACTCTTTCATTACGGTGATATATGGCGAAACATTGGAAATGACAACTGGTGATATCAACCGCGTTCTAGTCGCCGGATTGGGACTACATGATGGTGGACCGCGGCATAAGTCTAAAGCAGAAGGCGCGACGAAAAATTCTAAGTGCTTTCCTGATGATCATGAAGCCATTTTGTCTCAAAGGGATGTGTATGTTGTGCCGAAGAAAAAGTCAGCACGACAAAAGACACTTTATTCCAAAGCTAGGCAATCTCACTTTACTACGCACTCCTTTCGATTTGCAGAAGTTTGTTGCACTGCAGCGCCTCCAGTTGGCGCCCATGCATTATTGTACCGAACTGCAGTAACAGAGTGGGGAACATTCGATTCAAGTAATGTGTTGATCAACGGTGGATACGAACTTGTGAGAAATGCCATGAATAGCAACATGCTCAGTGTCCAGTCTGACTGTCCTCACCGCGAAAAACTTCCCTATGGAGGAGACTTAGTCGCAGATAGTCCTGCGGCTATGCATATGTTTGACATGAGCGCATTCTACCGAAAGACTATCCAAGATTGGATGGATTCACAGTGGGCCAATGGGTAAGCAAAAATATTTCGTTCTGGATTATTTCATCTCGTGTCTTATTGAAAATTGATTCAACTAAATGTATTCATTGCGCCCTTTGTAGAGCATATACAGAGACATCAATATGGCAAAATTTGAATGACTATGCAGGAATAGGGAAAGGAGCAGGTGAAACAGTGTGGGCATCAGCGCCACCAGTATTGACAGTAAGGCATATGCAGCATTATGGTGACATGAAACTTGCCAAGATATCCTTTGATCATCATGTCAAATGGCTCCAGTTTTTGATCCAACATTTTGATGAAGGAATGCGAGTAAAAAATTATGATGATGAATTAAAGCATTACACTGGGCGTTTCAGTGGTCTTGGTGATTGGCTCGCCATGCGAATTCGAGACACATTCCTTACTCACACAGCATTCGCTATGGCTTCTGGACGGTGTGTGGCATATATTGCACGAAAGCTTGGTGATAAGAAAGAAGAATTAAAAGGAATTAGAGTTGCCACCAAATACAAGAAGAAAATTTCATATCTATACTTAAAGAATGGAAAAGATAACTTTGATTTCCCTCTCGGGTCTGCTCGTCACACTCCTGGGTGCGTACTATGTTGCAATATGATGTGTAGCATTCTCTTTTGTGGGTTCATCTTGTTGCTGAACATAAGCATAAACTGTGTCACTGAGTCATACTCGCGATCATGGCTCAGTGACACAGTTCATGATTATGTTTGGCACTTGTGCATCATTTATTATTATCATCATTTTGTATTGTTTCTCTCCTACTATCGTTTGCATCATGCTCCTGATTTAATATTATCATTATTATTATTCCAATAAAATAGACCAGAAATGAGTCTGTTCTCGAGAATCGTCCCAGGTGAAAAGAGATGCACTGTGTTAAAGAATTGGTTTAAGAGAGAAGGTCACACTTGGCCAGGGGAGGAGGAAATGAGTTTTCTGGATGAAATCTCTGATAATGACACGATGGCCTTAGTGCAAAATGGGGAGCTTACTAAGAGAGGAGATAAGTGGGCTATGGGGTGGTCTCAATGGCAAGGGTTGAACGAAGGTATCTTAGCCATCCGATATGCTCTAAAAACCCTTTCTGACAATGGCTTTCATCACATTGCTCTAAGAAAAGTGTCAGGTTTTGGTATGGCGACGCCAGAATACATGATGAGACACAATGCAACAACAATGTGGGAGAGTTGGTGGCGATCAGAAGATTTATACTCGAGAAACCACCCGATGTTAGGCGCAATGGCAGAATGGATGCCCTCGGCTGCTGCTGGAGTGTCTCATCATCCCACCACAACTGGAGGGAGGAAGATGTTGTTGTGGCCGCGATTCCCTAAGTCTGCGGCAATGTTACAATACGCAAGTGCAGTGCAAGGTTCAATAAAAGGTGACTTTTCTATTGCGTGGCGTTTCGAAGATCTTCCTTCAGACAAGTCTCTGTACAACTCTGCTATTGTTAATATTCGAATTCGGCTACTAATCCCTCCAAGTGGTGAAGGAGTCCTGCGCCTCCCTGTTCCAGGCTCACGATTGACAACTACATCAATAAGAAAAGCACTTGGTCGATTCCCCGACGTAGGTTGGGCTATGTCAGCAGCAATCAACGAGTGTAGTGATCGCCGGAAAGCTCGACTGGGGTTTCCATACTCTTGGGAATATGACCGAGACAAGAAGCAATGGTACAGGCTCGAAAGCAGTAAATCAATAGGAACCCCTTGCAGTAGTTATTTATTTCATCCATCACTCGATGGCACGAAATGGAGCAGTGGAACAGACACTTCAAGATTGGTTTCACAGAGAATAGACGAACTACTGGGTCCAGGTCTATACGACATTTTAATCAGTGACTGGCAGCTAGAGCCAGAAGTCGAAGGTACAGGCAGATTAGGAAATTTACCCGAGTACTACAAAAAAGACAACCTCGGGCCATACTGTAGCGACAGCAGCACATTTGAATGGGATATCGAAGATGCAACACACATAATTTGAGTAATAATATCTTATAATACTTCTTACATTCTTTTTGTATCAAGGCGAACTTTCTTCCCTTTCCTGGATAGTGCTTGTTTCTGTTTTCGTTTCCAATCCGCAGTCAGAGTTTGACGTTCCTTTTGCCACTGCTCTTGGTTTTCTGGGTCGTTGCGCATGGAATCCATATCCTCCAAAATACGGGTTCCTTCATTTAGGGCAAAAAACCTATCAACATATTCGTCAAGGTCAGCTTCAGGAATTCTTAAGCCTGCCCGCCTTTTCACACACAATGATTTCTCCTCTGGCTGATCGTCGGTTGATTTCGGTGCATCTGAATGTTCAGATGCATTCAACTTAACAGCAGCAGCGCCATTACTTTCCTCCAATGCATTTTGAAGGGAACCGGGTTCGTTGCCATCTTTGCCATTATTATCAGCACAAAATCCAAAAGAAAACGAATTTTGTGCCCCTGCATCATTATGCTCATTCACTTCTTCTTTTGATTGCACATCAGGCAGTTGGTTCTGAAACATTGCACCAAATGAAAACCCGCCCGCACCTTTCTCGCCCTCATCTCGAGCTTGCTTAAAAATATCCTCAAGTTTGTCCTGTTCGTACACATCTCCTTGCTGTATTTCTTCGTGCGAAGTTGGTTCCTGTTCGTCCTTCTGAAAAAGATTGGCAAAAGAGAAGGATTCTGTTTTACCTTCACGTGACTGCTTAAATATGTCTTCCAATTTATCCTGCTCATAAACATCTTTGTCGGGAACTATTTTCCCCTTGACATTGGCAGCATTCTTAGTCTTTTTGTCAGTTTCCTTCTCAGAAATCTTGTTTGAGTTTTCTGATTCTTTGTCGTCGTGATCGTCTTTGTCTTGCTCACTTTGGGGCTCAGAATTTGTTTCATCCTCATCATCTTTCGAGCTTTCACTAGATACTGAAGCACCACTCGACTCGTTATTGTCGTTGTTTGAACCATCATTGTCCTCAATGATTTGCTCCACTTTATTAGGTTCATTCTCCCTGACTTGTGGAATTTCAGACTTCTTATCAGATTCTTTGGTAGGATCATACCGTTGCATAATCAAACCAGCACCAAACGCTGCGGAGGAAGCAGCCGACATGGGGTTGCCTCCAAATACACCCCCACTAATATTGCCAGCAACACCATTTGGTTCATCATCATCATTTGTGTCACTAAGCGCGGGAGCCGCCAGTGGCTGTTTCTCAATGTCCTGGCCAGGAAAAAGCTTTGAAAAAATGCTCAAATTGGAACGAATGTCACTTTCCCAGTCAATGTTGACATTCGCATCCCTGCTAGCACTGTCTTCTCCAAAATTACCATCATCATAGGAATAAGTATCATTCTCGTTAAGATCACCTGGAGATGAATCAAAATCTAATCCACCCGAGAACTCATCCATGACGACAGATTTGGTGTAATCAGCTCCGCCCATGAGTTTGTTTTGGTTGTGGTTTTGTTTCTTGTTTCTCTTGGCGCCATTCTCATCATCGCTAGAGTGGTCGTCTTTCATTATGATATGATCAGGTTGTTTGTCAGAGTTGGTCTGCTTATTATCAACACCATTTATTTCATCATCTTCCCTGTCTTTGCTGCTATTCTCACTTTCATTCTCTAGTTTATCGTCGTCGTCGTCGTCATCATCATCATCATCATCAGACCAAACAAATTTGTTCAAGCTGTCCTGGTTATCTTTCTCGTCTTCGTCAGAGGAAGAAGAGGAATCATCCCCTGTTACATGATTACCTCCCTCTTCAGAATCAGTAGACATACATGATGATGACGACGTATCTGAATGGAATGACAAATTTTGACCACCTCCACCTTTCGCTGATTCCACTTTTT
This sequence comes from Conticribra guillardii, assembly GCA_036939335.1. Classification (NCBI taxonomy): domain Eukaryota; phylum Bacillariophyta; class Thalassiosirophyceae; order Thalassiosirales; family Thalassiosiraceae; genus Conticribra; species Conticribra guillardii. The sequence goes on from JALLAR010000018.1 coordinate 38,739, forward strand.
CCAAACCACCAACTGCAATACTACTGCTCCTCTTTGGCTCGTCACAAAAACGAATATGAATCCCCCGATTCAAAAACATTAACGCGTTCAAATCCATATTCTCCGCGGAAGTCTCCCCGCCCTCTTTCTTCTTATCTTTGCCACTGGCCCACAACCTCCTCTCTTCCTTCCGCTTTTCCATCAATTTATTCCGTTGAGAAAGAAGTTTATCATTCAGTCGTTTATGGAGCATTGCAAATGTGTTCCAGCCAGTCTTGTCAATTTGCTGTGATGAGGAGGATAGTTCAAGTACTTGTGGGTAGGCGTCAACATGGAAGGCCTCTTCGCCAAATCGTTTTCGAATGCGGAGTCGACGTCGCTGTTTAATGGCTTTGTCGGTTTTGTCATTTGCATCTTGATGTTCGTCACTCGATTGCGATGCATGTGCGCCATCGCCCTGTTGTACTTTTTCTTGTTCAAGTTTGTCATCCATTGCTTTTTGCAGTGCATTCTTGAGGGCATCTCGTTCCGCTCGTTCGTCCTCTAATCGTTTCAAAAAGTGAGGCTTTGCCGATTCCACTCTCAATTGACATCCCTTCCATTTTGTATTGTTATATTGTTTCGCGATGAGATCCAGTGCCGACGAAGGGCGCGTTGCTGCTGCTCTTGTTGTTGCATCCTCCATGCCCTCACCGCCGCCATCACTGCCACTGCTGCCAGCAGCACTGCTTCGCGCCTCAAGAAAGAAAAAGTTGCGATCATCCACTGCATTGCCATCTTCGTCAAATACTTTGGATCGTGTTGTTTTGTAAATTGTCTCGTTGCCATTCAGATCTGATTTGTTATTGTTGACGGGCGTGTCGTTGATGGAGACAACCTCGACATCTTTGATGGAGCAAAGTCGCGATGCCACGAGTTCGACGGTGAGGCCGCGGCTGGGGTCGAGGCCGCCGACGTAGATTCGTTCTGTTGTCATTTTTTTGGTGTACGTGTCTTTGCGGATTCGTTGGTATTGGTAACTTGTTGTTACTGTGGGACTTCACCGCCTATTGTGTTATCATTTATGGCATCAAAGATAGGCCATGGTCCTTTATCGTGATAGATGTTCTATGTTCTTTGATGTTGTTGTGTTTGCTGTTTGCTGCTTGTTGCGTCTATCTGTTTGGTGTGTGGTGTGTGGTGATGGCGTCGTCTGTCAATCATCCTGTCCTCTGTCCAGCTCAAGCTCAAATAGATTTGGCAAATAATATCCCCACAGCCACAGCACAGCTGGATAGATGCAGCCTCTAACAACTCTCAGCAATTAACCTCCATCTCCCACAACTGTGACAGATTATGCATCAATGAGTATGTGGCCAAGTATTTGTATTGACATTTTTGCACACGTGCACACTCTGCAGTTGTGCAGTGCTGACAGAAACAGAAACAGAAACAGAAAATCAGAACCAGCAGAAGCACCCCCTTCCCCTGCTCTCCCTGTGCTTGTCCAGTGACTGTGTCCCAAAATAATAATGATAGACAAAAGTACAACATGCCCTTGTACAATGTTTTTCATGGTTGCAACTAACTGATAATGGAGCCTCAAAACTGAATTCAGAACACATTCAATTTGATTCAATAAATCATGCGTTGACATTCGGTGCAGATACTACTACTACCAATACTATTTACTGGTACTAAAGCCTTGGGGCATATTTTGCAAATGTCAAAATCAAGCAGTGGCTACAAATATTTCATGTTCTTCTTGGCCAAAATATTTTCAACCATTTCAATGTGATTTTAGAGTCAGGATAGTATATTGCTGCAGATTAGCTAAGTTGAACAAACTCAAACATGACCTTGTCATAGAATGTCTTTTTCTTTTTGTGCGAGATTAGTAAAGCTGGTGCTGATGCATCAGCACCTTTTCCAGAGCATAGATTTTCATTGAATAAAACATTCTTCCTTGGGTACCATATCATGTGTCTGTGACAAAGTCAGCTAGACAGGTGATTCATTGTGCTTCAGAGTCCAGATGTAACATGTACCACCCAAAAATTACCATGACCATGGGTAGCAGTACATGTATCTACAGTAGGTATTCATGTGCATGACCAAAACCTTGTCATTTATTTCAATGTGACTTCTGTTGTAGAATAGGTTTCACCATAAATAAAGTTAGATACAAATGTCAGATTTAACCTCACACAATCACAATATTTTATGTATGATTACAACTGGTACTGAAGAATCAGCATCAGATCCAGAACATACTATTCTGATTGAATCATTCATGCTTGATGGGTGGTACATATGGTTCATACTATGCCTGGCCAAGGCCTTGCCAGGTAGTACTTCAATGTGAGTGTTTGGTTTGGGCAAGATATAGTTGTATAAAAGTTCAATATGAACTCATACAATAACAATATGCCGTGTGTGATTACAACTGATCCTGAAGCCTTGGGACATATTTTGATTGACAAAAACAAGCAATATGCACAGGAACAAGTGATAAACCACTTGTGTGAAGTACAAAAACCATATGGTATCACTTTTTAGACCCCATATCTCAGCCTCTGTCCATGTGTTTACCTTTTTTGCATTTAGCATCGGTCCAGCCTGTCTTCTGAGATTTTGTAGCCTCAAATATGCCATTTCTAGCTCATAATCAAGTCTAAAAGCACACTAAAAAGAGTGCTTTTTGGCCTTTTTGGCAATACTTCACACAAGTGGAATATGGTACACTTTCTACAGTAAAAAAACGAGAATGATTGTTTTACAATAATGTTAAAAAATGTTTACTTACATACATGTAAACATACTGAGTCCTCAATAGGCGAAATGCTTTCTTACGTGCATTATTGTATGAAAAAAGTGACAGTCATCGCCAATTATTTTTGTTCTTGCCCGTCATGTAGGAATAGTACAATATGAT